>NQFO01000566.1:0-15709 GCA_003991265.1 Pseudoperonospora humuli
GAAAATTTGGACAAAGCCTTTTAGGCTCCCACCCTTCAGCTTATGGCGCACCTATTGGGTTTGGCTTAAGACCACCTAGTGGACCATCGATCTTTGGGTTCTGTTCTATCGATCCTATTGAGTTACTAATGCGCCTGGTTGAGGTCACGGCTTTAGCCGATTTTCGCCACTTATTACGAAGCCATTTTGTAGGGATATCGGCCCAGCCTTTTTACGGACCTTTACGCCTCTGACTTCTACCGTTACAGCACTACTACCTGCCCCCTTCCGAAGAAGGTTTCAGTGTGAGATCCAAGCAAGCTTGGGGACGGAATCTCGTTTTCGTGTCAGGGTTAAGTGACGATTACCCCACGACAGCGCCTATGGGTGTTTACCGCAAGCAGCCCAGTTTGGATCGGGATTTTACCCATTTTCCGTTTTAGCATGGAGCGAATTTGAACCCTCACCGTTTATTCGACCATTATCAAGGCCACCCAAACCACTACCCCGTTAGGAGCTGAGGAAAGTGGGGAAATCAGCTTTATATCCCACCGCTCAGGCGAACTGAGCTTTGTTGGTGGATACTAGTTTCAAGCCTATCACGACTTTGCCGTCTTCGAAGAAAGATATACTACCACTACAATTCATATAGGACTTTGTATGTCGAACTATGGTAGTTAGACAACTTTGCGAATAAAGTGTAATGCAATTTATTTTTCCATACGCTGCATCGGGTTACCCTGTCAAAGTTGGTATCTTTTACAGAATTACGGTGTCCAAATTTTGAATAGTTGCTTATTGTGATCAAATATTATTTACAATATTATCTTGCATTGAATCAGAATTTTTGTTTTATCACGACGCACCAAGAGCATGCGCTGGTACTGCGTTCACCCGAGTCTACCGTTGCAGGCGGAACTGCGTATCCGCACAGCAGCTGAAAGCAGTGCCCCCGAGAAATATCGTATATCTCAAGGCAGAGCTATTGCAGCGTGCTCTCCAGTGTTTCGATCTCCTGAGAGTGCTGACGATGCAACCCCCGCTTCGTGGTTGCAAGTGGCGTACCAAGATGAGGCGTCAGGTGACACGGAAAAAGGCTTCATGATAACGGCACTACCCGATAAAACTCCATTGCTCATACCATGGGAGGCAACGGACTTTTGCGGTTGCTGTAAGGTAAAGAACTTGGCCACATTGATGTTCGACGGACCTGAAAACGCGGCGCGGAGCATTGGAGCAGTCCAGAGCGTTGCTTTTCTCTACTGCATGTTGGAGAAAAGCAATACAAGAGTTCGAATATTTCACTCAGAGCTAGACAACGTATGGATCGACAAGACTGACGTGCACGTCGTATGTACAAAGCTCAAACATGAAAATTGCAGCAGTACGTGCTTCTAGGCCAAAGATCGAGGTTGGATGACTAATTTTGGTGTTTTATCTGTAGCTGCTCATGCGTTTTATGAGATAAATGACGAGCTGCCGGAAGAAGCGCAGATTGCCATACGAGAGCTCCCGTCGAAGGAGGCGCAGGTGGTGGGGTTGCTGAGTCGAGATGAAACGTTGGAGGTTGCTGTACGCAATGAAAACTGGCTACAGATTGTTGGTGGCGGACTCGACAAAGCGTGGATCATGTGGCGAACTGATGTATTGGAACTGCTAAGAGAGGTGACTGACGTGTGCTCGAGTAACTGTCAAAGGATAGCGAAGGGTGATGGTGACAGCATGGACGTGGAAAGCACTGCTAACGAAGCTGCTTGCGTATGCACTGCAGCGTCATTTTACTGTGATGAAAAGACCGCGTTGACTGGTGTTCCCGAGGTAGACCACGAACTTGGCGTGGCAGACGACGTAAGGGATATGGCTGATGAGCATCCCACTATCACAGCAAACAATGTTCCTGGTATAGCAGTAAGTGTAGAGCCTACTGAACCCTCGCAACCTCAGGAAGATTGCTCAATTCGTCCAGCGCAATTAGCGTTTATAGCGACTATTGACAATGACATTGTTGGTGAAGCTGCAGCTCTGTGTGCCGATATCACCGAGGAGGTTACCGATATTTCTATTACCGAGCCTGTCCTCGACCCACAGGCAAAAGTTGTACATACTATCCAAGTATTAGATGACCGGCCTGTTCATGCTGCTCGGCTCACACAAAATGAGGTTAATGCTGAAGACGTTGACGATGTTACTGCTGCTTTGGGCGTCCATTTGAACGACATTGATGCAGAGAAAAAGCAAGTAGACTACTTCTGGTGCGAACAAGCAATACAAACGGCGCAAGCAATATTGAGTGAGGCTGGAGAAGGTGGCAGTACCGATGTTGGTGATACCATAGATGGGACTCGGTCCGAGAAGGACGGTATGAAAGAGACTGAAAACAGTGAAACTACGGACACCTTTCATTCACAAAACCATCAGATGAACTGGCCACCCAGTGATGCTTCCGATCCCAACGATGCCGTCGCTAACGTTATCACACATACAATATCTGTCAAGGACGCGATGATTGTTACTGATACTAACGACATAGAGGCCGTAGGGGCTGACTCATCACGGGACGATCGACGAACAGGATCAGTACAAAACGTGTCATTGGGTGATAGTTGTAGTGTCAATGTTGTCGTGAGTCAAACAGGGTGCGCTGATTCTGAACTTGATCTGCCGTCACGGGACCATTCGATTCCGATAACTGTAAAATTGGATGATGAAATTGCTGGCAATGCAGAGTCTACGGCAAACGTTCTTGATACCTGTTTTGTGAATGACATTGCGACAGAGACTACGAAAACTGTGCAAAATATCGAGTCGGGGGACGATCGTCCAATTCAGTCTGCTCCTATAGATTGTGGTGAGCCGCAGATTAGTGCCGATACCATGGACACTGGCAATGGAGCCTATAACTTCGTTGCTGTTGAACATGCTGACGAGTGCGTGAGCAGAACAAAACTTGAGTCGTGGGACGATCGACCTATTCGACCAGCGAAAGCACAACAAGACGAAAATGGCGCTAATGGCAACGCTACATCTTATGTTGACAAAGCTGGTCCGGCTACTAAATTAGACGTAGAAGGCGCTGCTGAGAGGAATTTGGAGTCTGAACACATTCAACAGATATTGAACGAGCGGTCTGTTCGGCCAGCCCAAGCAGATTTTGATAGAGCAGGCGATAATGACGCCAGTGGCAATCCTGTTATTGTAGCTGAACCGGTGGTTGCCGACGCTGTCAATAGTACCAAGGATCATGCAGATATTTGTGATGGAAGAAAAGGTATGACGGGGCCATCGCATGTTGCGCAGTCACATGGCGATCAACCATTTGGATCCTCGTCGGCGATTGTAGGCGAGACTGAAGTCAAGGGTTTTGTTTTTGGATGGGACGATGACCTTTGCATCCGACCGACACAAATCATACACGGTGAGGTTGACCGTAATGATGGCACTGATGCGCTACTTGCAATAGAAAAAGAAGCAGAAACAAATGTTATCGAGCATGGCCAGCCGTGTGACCAGCGACTGATATCGCCTAAACGGACCGGCACTGCTATAGTCGCAAGTGTAGCTGGCGGGCATTCTGAAAATGATGCAGAAGAGGCTGTTCAACTGGAGAATGACCGATCAGTGCGAAAAGACTTTGTCAGTCTTGGTAGCGTCAGTAGTGTTGCTACTTCTGCAAATTTACTTGTGGCAGTCGAAATTGCAGGCAGCAGTGCAATTGCAGGCAATACTCACTCTACGAACGCTGGAGAGAATGAAACGGAAGATGCAAATCAAGGGCAGACTACATCTTTCCAGGACTGTGGTATAGCATTGGACGGTAGTACAAATGCCTCCTCTGATGCTGACATTCATAGGGGGCTAAGCCAACACAATTTACAACCAATGACTTCTCTTAATGGATTCGAAAGACGCTATGCTGAGTCAGAAGCGACGTCTGGGAGTGAAAATGGTGAAATTGCACTTCTTGGAAGCTTGGAGGATGCATTTGAGCCTGTGGATGAGTGGCTACCAACAATGGAGGAAGAAGACAATGAGGGAATCAGGGATGGTAGCTTGGAAACTACCCAAGACTTATTGTGCAGCAATGGTCGTGTCATGATTGGAGAGAGAGACGAGCATTCTGGTATCCGTAAAGAATTTCGCGGCACTTGTTTCGTTGATGAAAAGCCACAGATTAGAGATGCCGTTCAGCCCTCTGGTACATCGTACTTGGAGGAATTTGGGATCAGGAAGTACTGCGAGCGCAAACAAAGCCTCATCACTCCGGCAGACGAGCTGTCCTTAGCAATGTACGAAGCAAATCAAGACGACTCAGACCTTGTCTTTAAAGCACTTGTGGGAGACGATCTTCTCAACGACGATTGGTTCTACGATGTGTCTTCGCGTCAATTTCAGGCGTGCTCATACTCGTTTTTCAATAATGTTGATCTTCTGGGTACTGGAACCAAATCCTTGATCGACTTGATCATGAGTAATGCGAATCCTGAAGACATATTGGCAGCAGAGCTGTCAGACGACGATGACGAGGAATTTGATCTGGTTTTTTCTTATAAGTACCCCGTTCCCAGACGGAGAGTGGTCGAGACGAGTAGGTTGCCTTCCTCCTTCAGGCGCATGCCTAGTGCACCTGCAGAGCTTGAAGCAAAAGCTTTGTATGCCAAAAGTGAAAACAGGGCTGAAGCAAATGTGGATATGTTCTCTGCGTCTCAGGCATCAAATCTACGATCGGATCGCATTTCTACTACGACATTCCAAAAACCTGCCTCTAATGCTGTCACATCTTCTAAGACTATGCTTTCTAACCGAAACATCGGACAGCCAAAGACACCTACACCGAGCTCGGATCTTGTTACGGCCCCATCAAGTACCAGTAAGCCACGTTTCCTCGCGCAGCCACGAATGCTCATGCAATCTTTGCATGGCGCACCACCTGCGAGATCCACCAGTTCGATCTCTTCTACCTCAGCTTCATCTCCGGAGGCCTCAGGATCTCTCTTTGCCGCAGCGTCAACTTCCAGCGCGCTATCATCGGCGCAGTCTTTCCTTAAGCGGCGAAGTTTGGCTTCTACTCCAAGGGAAGTCAAGACATCAGGTTTGGCGAAAAACAGCACATCTTTGCCCAAACCTGCTGAAGTGAGTGGTCTAGCGGTATCACGCAAGTCTTTTGGCTTTCGATATCCATTGGGTTCAACCAAGAAGACGTAACGTTGCGTCTACCTAGAATCTATCCCCCAAATTTTCATGCACATTTTAGTTTACTGCTCAGAGTTTTATTCTTGTTGCAATTGCCGCAAGTTAATTTTGCACACGGTAGGGAATGTTTCTGTCCTCCAAAAAACGCTTGATCGAGTCGGGCAATTCTCCAGAGACAGACACGGCATAGATCCCGGGGATCAACCGCACTACATGGAACACAACACAAATATCAGTCTAGTATCACTAGTAAAGTCTTGGCCTACCCACCGATGCGCTGCCACTTTGCAACCCAGCTCATCTTTGGCTGCATCATCGCGATCATGCTGATCATAGATATAACATCATTTTCGTCAATCATAGTCGGTAAATAGTTGGATAATGCTGGCGGCGTACCCTTCAAAGTATGCAGAAGTGCACTCCGCTACGCGCTGGCGATTGTCAGCCATCTGCAGGAAGGCGCAGTTCTCGCAGCCCGTATCATAGAACTGCGTGAAAGTTTTGATGAGTGAACATGTCATGCAGGCACGCAGTTCGCGGAAAGAGTTGGGGATGTCCGCGTGCAGGAAGGTCTCGTCCAGTTCCTCGTCATCCTCATCGCGCGTTCTGCTCATCGCGGTAACAATTTCTTAAAATATGTGGCGCTGCCAATTATAGGTACGAATTAGCCTCATCTACACCAATTACCATCAAATTCTTTCAGCCCATGTGTCCCACATCACTCATCCTGTACAAAGGTGGTGGTGGGAGCACACCCACTTTGCTTAATTAGTGCAGAGAGTCAAAATGGAGGATGAGGATCGCGCGGCTGTAAGCAAGGATGTCCATTTGCAGCAGAATAATCAGTCTGTGTCTACGATACTTCACCGCACGGAAGTCATCGATATCGATAGCAAAGCATGTGGCGCTAATGTAGCCCCTGTCGCTGATCCGGGCGCAAATGGAAGCCTTGAGGAGAAGGCGGGTGTTGAAACTGTTTGTAAGAAGCCTCCGATTGGGCATCTCGCTATCGTGACAAACCAGGTTGACGGCATGACTTCAACATATGTGGAAGACGAATTAGCCGTTGCAAATGGTCGAGCGGGAAAGGCTGTGGATAGAAACTTTGGCGTGACGGAAGCTGGTGTCACCTCCAACAAGCCTACATTTACACTACACACCGAAATGCGTGAAAAGTCAAGGCGTGGTATTTCTGCAGAGTTGGCTGATAAAGCTGGTCGTGTGGAGTCGTCTTTCGGTGGTTATACGAGTATTGCTGAAATTGTGGATGCGGAAGAGGTTACAAGGACCAAAATCAAGCGTGTTTATGAAGAGGACGAAGAAGATACTGCATCGTATGACTTGCATTCACGAAAGCGCATCGCTCGTAAGAGAGATGATAGTACGGGTCCGAGTTTTACAGGCCAAACGACGGACGAGACCGTGGGTGACAGCTCTGATGACGTCGAGATGAGTGAACTGTTGGACGAAAAAGAGGTGCTTTGTAACGCTGTGATTGAGGACGATAAGGATACTCATGAGGAGTTCTGTAACAACCTTACGGTAAAGCAACAGGTGGACGTGTTTGACATTCGTGCCAAGGAGTGGGTTGCTGCAAAGATTGAGCGCTTGGATAACGACGGTTATATTGTTCATTACTTGGGACATAACACGAAGTTTGAAGAAAGAATTGAAAAGACCAGCAGCGATCGCATCCTGCCCCGAGCTACAAAAGCCACTAAGGCGTGGGCAAAGCACCAAGCTAAGATTGACAAGCATCGACGCGGTCCAGAAAACTCACAAAATGTACTCTCACCGGTTGACAATAACCATGCATGGGTTGACACAAAAGTGCGAGAACCAGCACCAACATTTGTTCAAAGAGGTCTTACCCGATCAGGGCGTGCGGTTACTAAACGTATTGTGAACGGAGCTCTGAAGCCGAAGGCGCACGTCAAGAAGAAGAGCGTGGTAGTTGCCGAGACAAAATACCCAGAAGAAGATTTGTGTGGAGTATGTGGTGAAATTGAAGATGATGATCTTACTGACATGATATTGTGCGATGGTGGCTGCCTTAAATCGTATCACTTTTCATGCTTGGGCATCGAAGCAGCACCAGAAGGGGAGGAATGGCTGTGTGAACAGTGTCGCACAAATGAACAATTATGTTTTGCATGCGGACGCAATGGAACGATTAACGAGAAGGGTGGTGTGTTCCGTTGCAGTGTCTCGTGTTGCGGCAAATTCTTCCACCAAAAATGTGTTGATTTGAACAAGATGTCACGCCGAGCTGGAAGCAAAATCAAGCTAGGTTTTTCAAGTGTGGAGGAAATGCTTGAATCTGACGCCACTTTTCGCTGTCCTCGCCACATTTGTTTCGTGTGTGAAGGAAAGAAAAAGAGTTCCGATCTTATGTGCTGCTTAAAATGTCCAGAAGCTTACCACCCGCAATGTGTACCCCCAAGCGCTCGGTACAACACAGTTGGATTGCTTTGTTGGAGGCATCCCGATAGCAATTTACCGAAAATCCCGTCGTTTTACTTTTCCGACCGCAACATCGACACTGTTACGGTGGATTCCGGTTTGCACCTCCCGTGGATGTTTTTGCCTAAGCGCGACCCAGAAGCCAGTAAGCCTGACGATTGCCACCACTTCCGGCTTTTACTAAGTATTATCGACGATGTTCGCCTACAGCCACCAACCTACCGCAAACTAGGTCGGAGTATCTACACCTTCAAGCAGCCCCGGATCTCACTAGACGATGTGCCCGTGTGCGTCTGCAGGAAAGAGTGTGGAGACGACTGCATCAATCGGCTGAGTTTTACGGAGTGCTTCGGTCCAGCACCTTCTCCCGGTATGAAGTTCAACAAGCAAAATAGAGAATCTAACTGCATGCTTGGCGAGAGCTGCGGTAACCGCGCGCTCCACCAAAAGGTGTATCCTCGCTTTCAAAAGTTTCACACAGCTGAAAAAGGTTGGGGCCTTCGTGTGCTAGAGCAAGTCAAGGCAGGGCAGTTGGTGATTGAGTACGTTGGTGAGGTGATTAACGAAGAAGAAAAGGAGCGGCGACTGCTTGATCACGCAAAAAACAGCCCCGAAGACAAAAACATGTATATTATGGAACTGGGCAAGGGCACGTACATTGATGCACGGTTCAAAGGTAGTGTTTCCAGATTTATCAACCACTCGTGCGATCCGAATTGTCACTTGCTGAAGTGGCGTGTTAAAGGTGTGAACCGAATCGCAATCACTGCTTTAAAAGATATTGAGCCAGGCACGGAGCTCTCGTACGACTACCAGTTTCACACGAAGCAGGCAATGGAATGGAAATGCCACTGTAAGGCATTGAATTGTCGTGGAACAATGGCGCCGGAAAAGATCAATCGAACGCTCAATATACCCATAAGAAGGCTTACCAAGAAAGAGCAAGTCAAGCAACGCAAACGTGCTTTGATCCAAGAGAAGATCCAGCACGACAAAGAGGTCAGAAGTACTGCCAGGCGGCTGTCTTTGACGGGTTACGTCAGCACGGGTGATCGGACGACAATTGATAAGATGGCTGTTCGTACGGGCCCTGCGGCGCGCGAGCTGCAATGGGCCAAGCACTACCATCTCTTCAATGTGCGTGATGCCAAGCATGGATTCAACTTCAAGCGTCGCAAAGAGTTGCGAGATCTGAGAATTGGGAGCCATGAAAAGGTAAATCGAGAGCAATGTTGTGAGTCTGTATCGACAACGATAGCACCGAATGGACCAGTAAGCCCGGACTATTTTTTGGAGGATCAGGATGGGCCAGTGCGCAGTAAGGGACAGGAGCTCGCAAGAGACAAGCAACCAGTCGAGACAACGGAGCGATGAGTGGTGCGCAACGAAAGTCCAGTGATGCAGACGTAGTGTCGTACTTGACTAAAGTATTGATTGCCATGCTCATTTGGTAGCAAATAGGTGCATTTTGCCGCTCAAGTAATAACAGCATCATACTTTTTTGCCATGGCGCTGTATTTCAGTAGGCTACTATCGGCAGTTGCTCTTGCAACAGCAGCGATTACCCTTTTCCATGCAGAGGGAACAAGCTAATTGGTCTCACAGTTTGAGCCACGACGGCTTCTTGGTAGATTTTGCTTGTGCGCTTGAAGACATATGCTGCGTCGACTCGTCACGTGATTCCTTTACGTCAGGCAAATTTTCTGCGCCAAAGCAAAGCAATTTCTACTGTCAGCATCACAGTCGCAGCTATGTTGGATTGTTTCACGCACCAAGGAGCAACGGCTTTGGATATTCTAATTTTTCTTGCAGCGAATTCACCCTCTCTTTAGACTCCGCGAGTTCTTCTTCTAGCTGAAAACACGTAAAAATAAGCACATAACATGTCGGTAATTCAATTGAATGAGCTGGATGACCGCCAGATTCAAAGTCAATTACCACATCGCTACAGAGGTAGAAACCAACGCTCGCTGTCTCGGTTTGAGGAGGCGTCTCTGACCACGATAGATACGTCAGTGCAGCAGGTACTAAGTTCAACTCGGCCAAGGTCTTAGTAGCCGCCAATTTCTGGGTGGGAGGCGTCACGGAGAGATAAAACTTGCTAGCTTTATACTGGTCATCCAAGCATTCTGTCACATGGTCCATCACATCTTGGACCGTTTCACTAGGGTGAAAAGAAGCCTGTAGGACGGCTATGTGTATGAGGCGTAGCACAGCGCCAAGCCATAGAAAGTTACAATTTATAAATTCATTGCACTGGCTTCACGTACCTCGGTCTGGGAACTGAACACGAATTATCGCCGCTTGAAAAATTCGTTTGCGCTTCAATTCATCCAGCTCACGCATCGCCTGCGTACGGAAGTTCTAAAATGTACCAAAACAGGAATATCAGCTACACTTGCATCCCAGTGGAGGTGCATACTGCAATCCAATTGACCTTTGTCTTCTCCATCTCGTCCCGCCGGCATTTAAGACTTGAGATCAGCAATTGAGCGTCACTTCGCTCACTCCCCTCGGGCGTCAGATCAATTTGACCACTTGATCGCTTCCCATCAAGAGCAATAGTTGTGTTCCGGGGAGGTTTCTCATGTCCAACCAATTGCTCTTGCTTAGACTTCAGAGCATCTACAAGAACTTCAGTCGTGCTTGATCCTCGCGGTTGCATCTAACGAAACACGAAAAAAGATCAGCACCAAGCTAGCTCAGCCCTCGCCATCAATCATACCTGCACACGGGTAATTTGCGTTTTGAACACGTCAAAGTCTGAATCTGCTTTTCTTTCACGAACAACTGGACGCGTGTTCGGCGAGATATGTAAGTCATCGGCCTCAATACTCAGTAGTCTCAGACCCTCTTCCAGCACACTTTTATCGCATGGGTTTGGATTCAATACGAGCATTTGCGTTTCCTGAATAACTGCAAATCCAATGGACTTCAAAAATTCCATGCCACCCTTTACTTGACCAACCGAGCTATGGAACGCTGCATTCGATAGTCGGATCGCGCGCACTTTTGGGTTTGCTGCGTGCACGATACAAGTACAAGTCAAAAGAGCTGTCGGGCTACAAAAGAAAATTTGTTAGTTGAGCAAAGTGAGGCATACCTGGGTCGGACAAAATGTTTGTAACAATCTTCATCAATGTCGTGATAGCGGTACGCGACACAGCATCAAAGCTGTGATTTCGCAATACTTGCAATGCGTCATAACTGCTCATTATAGGGACATCGCTTGATTTTTCCTCAGCGGCCTGATCTTTCATTTCAGCATCTTCTGACTCCATTGGCGGTGCACAGTCTGATTTCTCAGGCAGGGGAGAGGAACGAGCCGTAGGCTCAAGAGAAACGTGAGTTTTCTGAGGAGACGCAACGGAATTTTGAGCAAGCGATACAGCTAACCCAAGCTGTTCATCGCCATTCAGGACGCGAAACATTGCCGATCCACTCAAGATCCCCAGTTCTACCACGAAGACAAGCACAGCCATGTCAGCAAATACAGCCCATAAGATTTGGATTCACATTGCTGCAGTCAGTTACCTGTCAACGTGGTCGTTGAGAAAGCTTTATAATCGACTTCGCGCCGCAGGAATCCAAGAGAGAACTGTCAACAAAGCCGTTAATATTCACACACCTGCATACATCGCAGCAAAAACATTTTTCCAACCTGTTTTGACGCCGGAAGCAGCTTAAAGAACGTCAAGATGCGCTCCACGGTCGTGTCACTATTGAAAGCCGCCTGGACGCGCTTGCCGTCGTGCAACTGGATGCACACGCGAACTTGTTGCACCTCAAGCACCCCATCAAGCTCAGTAAGCTCTACGTATGCATTGTTTGAGATCCCCGTAAGACGGAAGGGGATCGATAAGTCGACAGCCTTGCCGCGGTGCAGAAGCTGGTACTGGCGCGATTCGCACAAGCCGTATTTCTCCCGTGCTTCAGTCAACACTTGGAACTGTACGGCCATGATCATAATTAGATAAAGAATAGAAGAGATACAGAAGCACTAGTAATGGCACCATTGTCGTATTAGGCGTGGTCTTTACGCGCTTGGTCTGGGCTTTAAACCCCACATTCAGAGCCATCTTTTCAAATATTTGTTTGGCAAATTGTGACAAATTGCATTCAAACCCCTATTCTGATTGGTTACTGAAAACGAAGTGCAAGATCTCGGGCCTACTCTTTATTGCTTGTAGTGATAGCGCATGTAAGGAAGCTCAACGTCCTCTCCATCCGCATCCATGGCGCATACCTCAAGAATGAGATACTTCAGCTTTGAATCGATAGGTTTTTTGGTCACCGTGCGAACGAGGTCCGGAATTGTCATCGCCATGCGCTCCTTCGATCGCGACTTTTGAGAGTACATTGCATACAAAATTGTGACGCCGTACGATAGCATGGAAACCTCAGCATCGTATTCCTTTTCGAAGTATGCAAGAAACTCCTTCAGTGTCATTTCCCCTTGATCCACCTCGAGACGGTCCCAAGCCGTCCACTTGTACTCCTCACCCTTAACTATCGTCTTGGTGCATTTCGGCTCAACTGGCTCGGCAAAGGTAAGCAGTGGAAGCGCAAGATTGACAAATCCGTTTTTGTAGTGGTCCAGCGGCTTGTCTTGGAAAACCTTCAAAAACTCGAAGCACACAAGTCCCGTCACAAGTGCAGTTGTCGTAGCAATGGCCGGAATGATCTTGCCAGCAATAAAGCGTGACTTGTGCATGTCTTCTTCCGGGATTTTGTATGACCGAGCGCGCAGGTTGGAAACAGCCACGATAACCTCCATGTGAGAATCGTCATCCTTGTCAAATTCGATGGGCTGCATGCGGTAACCTGCAAGGGTTGACGGTTTTGGCAGCTCCTGTAGGATGAAATCACACTGACCATCTGCGTCGTCATGCCCTTGAGCACCCTTGCCTTCCTTAAGTTCTGCATCAGAAGCTGCAATTTTCACACCCTTTTTCGGTGAAAACTCGGGAACGCGAATACCAGCAAGAACTTGAGCAAATGCGTCTCTGTCTGCGTGGCCCTTAAGACCGTAGATTTTCGCACGGTTATTAGCGGCTGAAACGATGAAATCCATGTGCAACGGGTCCTTCGGGTCAAAGGAAATAGGTGTCGGCGGCCGCTTCGGTCCAGACCAGAATGGAGTTCCCGACGTTGTCAACTGCATGAAGGAAGAGCATACATTAATTGACGTAAAAACAAGAAAATCGATGAGTTGCTGTTTTATAAGACCGTACCTGATCCAGGGGAAAGTTGTAGAGAAGCTGTTTGAGCTGGTTGCTGAAAAGATCCTCAAATTTGGCGCGAGCCCACGAGATACAGTCTTCGAAAGACATCGGGCGATCATCTACAAGAGAACTTTTCAGCCGCTCCAGTGTTTCCATCTTGGTATTTTGCTGTTCGTTGAGCTCCTTCATAAACGTTGATCCCTCCAAGTAACGGTTAACATCCGACGGTGCCTGGAAAAATTCGCCTTCAAACCAATCACGCGCCCACTGAAGAGTGTGTTCGATTGCATTTGGGAAATTCTTAAGGGTACAAATGGGAATGCTCTTCTCGGGAGGGTCTCGAGATGCGCCATAGTGTTCGGTTTTGTGTGGAACGACGATCTGCGTGTTGCCTTTTGTGCCCAGAGTACCAGACTCAAACATTGGAAGACCGTAGAACAAGCAACGCTGATCCATATACAAGCGCGCTTCCACGTTATCCAATGCTGTGCACACTCCACAGAGCGACTCGAAAAAGTCATCATTAAACTCACGTTCAGATTCAGCGCCGACACGAGAAACGTAGGCTTGCACGCTAATGTCCGGGTTCATCTCCTTGATAGCTCTAGCAGCTACCGAAGACTTTGCTTGTTGCACATCCTTTGAGCGGAACAAAAACTGGCGGTTCAAATTTGACTTTTCGATTGTGTCCATGTCCGTGACATGGATGATGCCATCTTTGTTGGACGCTACTCCCATCATTGCCCAGTTCTTAAGCATTTCACATCCGATCGCACCGGCACCCACAAGAAACATGCTCAGCCTGCTGATTTCTTCCTGCAATTTTTGGCCATAAACTACAATCTGTCCGTCGTATCGGGATCCGATGGGAGCAAACTCATCAGGAGTGTCCGCGTATACAGCGTCGGGGAGGGATTCAACCGCGTCAAAGTAAAAAAACTGCTGAATTGGAGTGAACTTACCGCTGCATGCTTTAAGGGCTTCCTGGCCAACCATACCTCCGAGAAAAGCTGCCATTGGAGAAACCACACCAGTCGCACCAGCTGCAAGAGCATGAATAATCTTCTTCGAATCAGCAGCATCAATATTTTCGATGCTGAATAGGTTTTTCAAGGCAGACTGCTTGTTGATTTCAACGGCGAGATCGCTTACTTCATCCGCATCTTGCAAGCACCCTGGTCTAGGAGAGTTACCGTGGTGTTTCTCACGGAACGCATCCAATGCTTGAAACGCCACATGAAGCAGCTCCGAGCGGCCCAGCTTGGCAAAGTCGCTAGTCAAGAACTCACCAGGTGCCGCTAGAGACTTCTCTAAGGTTTTGAATTGGGTCACCAAAGGCTGTTTCACTTGGGTAACGTAACCACCTGTAGATGGTTGTCCCATCTCAAAGCGTTTTCCGTCCGCGTCATCGACAGTATCCAGAGTGAACGTGAAGGGGCCAATCACTGTTACTTTTCTAGGCTCACTATCATTCAAGAATGAAAAACCCGGCACTTCGCGGAAGGAGACCAAGTCTCCAGTTGTCAACCCGTGGCGCGTATCGTCGTTTACAGTAACCAAAGCAGGAGCAGAGTTGCTAATAGAAGAGATCAAACAGCTCACTGGCTCTTTACCATCACGATCCGTGACGATAAATTCGTCTCCAAAGTCGCAGAAAATTGAACCGAAGACGCCTCGCGCCTCAGTCGTGATGAATGCAATGGAATTGGCGTGACAAATAGTGTTTATACGTATGGCTTCTTTTAATGGGGCATTCACGAGAACCACCGCCTTTACATAAAACAATACACAATATGGTTAATATCACACGTTTCAACTTCCTACAGCACTCATGACACACACGCACCCGGAATCCAAGCAAAACTTCCTCCGTAATCTCACCGCTGTGGCAACAAACAGGCACGTAAGGGTTCAGCTCTGCCAGTTTCTTTACTGACATTGCCGCGCGAGGCTTGCCGACATCAGCCTCGGACAGGTAAAACTGGGATGCCAGGTCGAGTGTGGAGGCTGGCGTATCGTCGTGTAGCGTGACGCTTTTCACACCAGCCAAAATGACGTTTTTGGCGATCTCCACGCCGAGGCCGTTAAGACCAACGATAAGGACGTTAGACGCCCCCATACGCAGCTGGGCCTCGCGGCCCATCACGTAAAGCTGCCGGCTGTACAGCCCCTCATCAATGACTGCAGCGCCGGTCTCGTCAATGTCCATGGCGTTGTCTGTGACATACACCAAGTTCAGCACACCGTCAGTGGTCTCATTCACATCTCCCTCCGTCACTACATGTGAGCAAATAGTGCTGGGGCAGTCTTTATGACAGAAGAAAGCCCACATGAATACAGTGCCCTAAGCTGGACGATACAGGGCATATCATCGTCACTTCGGCTGCACGTCGCTAGCCTGTGTACGTTGACCATAAACTTACCTTACTTAGCGTATACTTGTTAAAAGGCTCGGATCTGTTGCAACCGCAATTGTATCTTTCGCAAGCAGTAAATCTACAAGCAGCAAGAGAGAAGGTTAGCACATCTAAGGTCTCAAGCGCGAGGGGCAGCAAGCTGCTGTTCAAAGTAGCCGCGGCACCGAATAGAGAGCGCGCGTCAAGAAATCTTTGGTCACCAAACGAGTTGTGACCAAGACAAATCTATCCAAACACATAAAATAAAGCGTAATTTAAATAAGCTTTTTCTAGCTAGCAAGGAAAATATTCTATGTGTGAAAGAAGGAGAATATAAAAAATCTATAGGAATATAAGAAATATGTTTTTTTCAAAGAATAATAAAAAAGGGAATATAAAAAATATGTTTCTTTTTCAAAGATTAATAAAAAAATGTCTCTATCCAAAGATTAATAA
>NQFO01000571.1:0-10518 GCA_003991265.1 Pseudoperonospora humuli
TGTATCTACACTTGTTCCACTCTTGCTATCAGCCAACTTTTCTGTCGTCGTGAACCGCAAACAAACGTTTATGCTGATGTTATGAATAGCGCTGCAGCACGGATGATTCAAAGTTGCTTGAAGATGTTGAAATTGATCTCTCGCTTGTCATCATCACGAATGTCTCATTGCATAACTTCAACGACGTGATGGCGGCAATGCTTTCAACATTTGCAAAGGTATGGGTGGTCACGGTGCAGGAGGCAACAAGGATAATGTGGCGAGAAGAAGAAGGCTTCGCCAAGTATCGATGAGCTTCTATCGATCATTAGAATGTCGTGATTGCAACGTCTATGGAATTGGGATTGTTGTGGGCGAAGGCTTCTCTTGTCCCTCCAGATCGCGCGCTTATACGGCCAGGAAATTAGGACTGCTAATCTCTCCTTTCTTGTAATACTAGCAAATAAGTTATAATACTACTCTTGTGTGTTATATATAATCTCCAAGGATAGAACCGCATTCAGTATTTCAGTCCATCAAGGACAAATACACAAAGAACGATGAATATGTTCTGGACTCGCTCGCAGTGGAACATGGCAACGATGATGAAGACCAGCGCTATCACGGAAGACGTGCAGCAGCATCTGATACGCGTGTATGCGACACTGGCAGCCTGCATCCTTTCGGCGATGCTCAGCTCTGCCTGCATGGTGATGTTTGGTCCGGAGCGCTGGTCCCTCATGGGCTCGTCGCTAGTGGCCACTTTGGGATCTATCTGGCTTTTCGTGGAGCCCGAGCAGAACTACAACAAGAGGTTTGGTATCCTCATGACAATCTCGGCCGCCATGGGACTCACCGTGTCCACACTCGTCGCGGCAGTAATCAAAGCTGATCCCAGTATCCTCGTCTCGGCCTTGTAAGAACAGACCTTCGGCTACTTGTTATTTTGATAATTAGGCAGCAGTCTTAACATCAAATGTCTTCTGTGTGTGCAGACTTCTGACGATGTTGGTGTTCATCTGCTTCTCGGCGAGTGCCCTGGTTGGTCAGTATAGCAGCAGTTCTTACCGCTTGTGACGAGCTGAAAGACTGATGTTCTGCTTTCATGTTTGGCTATTGGTGTGTGCTACAGCTACTCGTCGCTCCTACCTGTACTTGGGCGGTATTCTAAACTCGGCGCTATCGGTGATGTTCCTGACGAGTGTACTGAACATCTTCTCCTACTCGTCGTATCTGTTCTACTTGAATCTGGTACGGAGCGCATCAGTGAAATGTGCAGATTTAGTAAACTGAGTAGTTGTGATTGTGTGTGTGGTATTGCTTTAGTATGGCGGGCTCTTCCTCTTCTGTGGCTACGTTGTCTTCGACACGCAGATGATCATTGAAAAAGCCAGTGCGGGAGACAAGGATGTGCTCAAGCACACGCTCGACCTGTTCATGGGTAAGTAGTGTCCTTCTGTTTGTAGCGTTTGTGCTGTGCTGACGCACGTGTGTTTGGTGTTGCTGTGTATAGATCTACTGTCCATCTTCGTGCGCATTCTCGTTGCGTTACTTAACAATAAAAAGGGCGGCAAGCCTTGCAGGAATCGTAGCAACTGAGTCCGGCAGCTCAAGAACTATCATTGTAGTTGTTTACGTCTGATCTCATACATATTGAACATCTGTGAAAGATTTGTGATGCACGTGTTTCCTCCTTGCTCATCGTCAACTCATCCGTTCTTCTGACAGAAGGCCGAGTAGAAATACATTTCTATGAAACTGGTATAACTAGTATATCCAGACCGGCAAGGGCCTTCTACAGATGAGACCTACATGCTCGACCAGTAAACCTTGTGAATAGATGGTGGTAAATGCTGTCGTGAGCACTTCGAGAAATGCCTCCGACTACTGTGCTGATCACAATATCAATAAAAGGAGAAGAAAGCTTCGTTATTATGATCATGCAGATGCGAGACTTTCTTATGCCACATGGCACCGACTAGAGCGCGCAGTGGATTTCTTCGTGGGCAAACCATATTGAAGAACATGATCTGGCATTCTAAATTCGGCTTTTGTGGAAGTTCCAGAGCGCGGCCGAGAAGATGATGGCGGAGTTGTCTACCGAGAAGGCAGTCCGGGTGCTCTCGCTATTTCCTCTGTTCATGACGTACGCGAGAGCGCCCACCTAGCTCAATGTAACTGTAACTACACTGCATGATTTCTATGCGCGTATCAAGAAGCAAATCGAGGGCTCCAACTAGAATCTGCCTGGCGTATCGTTGTGAATGGAGTCGTTCAACGACAATCGGCGGACAGTAATGTGCCTCCCCCGCAAAAGCCACAAAATGCTTCGGAGTGCTCCGTTGCAACCACGCAGAGCACAGCTTTAAGTACTAGTAGCGCGATGCGGACGTGTAGAGTAGTAGGTACACGAAAGAAGCAAAAGTGGTCACGAGAAAGTGTCCATCTAGGAAAAAACTAGAGGATGTCCACAGGCAGACTGCATAGCAGACAAGCAACCGTGGATAGATACGTAAGACTCGCTCCAGCGTGCGAGAGCATCAGCCTATTTTTAAGTAATAACGACGCTGGTGTCTATGAGATTCTTGTTTTAGTCCATTTAGTTGGCGACGAAAGACTCGCTCCAGCGTGCGAGAGCATCAGCCTATTTTTAAGTAATAACGACGCTGGTGTCTATGAGATTCTTGTTTTAGTCCATTTAGTTGGCGACGAAAGACACGACACCAAATTGTACTTGCTTCCTCCCTCACTCCGTGCGGCTAATGCGCAAGTACCGGTTAGTGGCCAAGAAGGGAGAGGGCACCTTCTCCGAAGTGCTCAAGGCTCAAAATGTCAAGGACAGCAAGTTCCACGCTATCAAATGCATGAAGAATCACTTTGAAAGCATTGACCAAGTGAACAACTTGCGCGAAATTCAGGCGCTGCGAAGATTGTCACCACATCAGCACATTGTAAAACTCGAAGAAGTTCTGTACGACCAGCCGTCTGGACGACTTGCCCTCGTCTTTGAACTAATGGACGCCAATTTGTACGAGATGATTCGTGGTCGACGTCATTATCTCAAGCCTGACCTCATTCAGTCTCTCATGTACCAGCTTGTCAAATCGCTGGACCACATGCACAAGAAAGGGATTTTTCACCGTGACATTAAACCAGAGAACATCTTGGTGGAAGACAATAGTAAGCTTAAGCTTGCAGACTTTGGTTCCTGTCGCGGTATTTACTCGAAACAGCCGTACACAGAATACATTTCGACGCGGTGGTATCGTGCTCCTGAATGCTTGCTCACAGACGGGTACTATGGACCAGAGATGGATGTGTGGGGCGTCGGCTGTGTCTTCTTCGAGATCACGTCACTGTATCCGCTATTTCCGGGCTCTAACGAGCTTGATCAGATTCATCGAGTGCATAAAATATTGGGCACTCCGTCGCCCGAAGTACTCGAGACGTTCAAGCGTAAGGGAGCCGCTCACATTGATTTCAACTTTCCGAAAGAGGAAGGTACAAGTATTGCCAAACTCATTCCACACGCATCTCCTGCAGCCATTGATCTTATGCACAAAATGTTGGCCTATGATCCGAGCAAACGCATGAATGCACGTGAAGCATTGAGGCATGAGTATTTTCGAGAAACTCGAGAGTTGGAGGACGCAACTGCACGTATTCAGCAACAGCAAGATCAGCAGCTTGTGATCCAGCCTCAGCAATATCTATCCGTAGGGCTGACAAAACAGCACAAGAGCAACGACAACTCGGACGACAAGGCTCCTTTACCTGTGATCCAGAACGGGTGCGTAGTTGTTTGCTTCCATGACTTGCAGGATTGAGAATGGGTCTAATGGCTGCTTTGCCTTGCTTTGTTAACATAGTACACAATCCACGATCGACACTAAAGATTATGCAGCCCACGACGCAGGCGAGGACGAGTTGCCACCAATAAACAACGTTGCGGGTGGTAGGGCGAGCAACATTACAAACAGCAAGTTCAGTAAACATTCCTACACTACTAAAATCCGCAACAACGTTAAGGTTAACGATTGCAGTAATAGCGGACATGTGAACGGAAGCAGTACGAACCGATCAACGTACGGGTATCAGGATATCAGGAGCCGAAAGGGTGTGGTTAACGTGGCATTGAAGAAGGGCGCACGAGCTAAGAAGATCGCGGGCCACTCAGCGGCGTATGCGGATGCCTCAGGTGCTCTCTGCGTATCTACATTTGCTTGTAATTACAGTATTCTGACCAAAGCTATGAATGTTGTAGTATAAGAACGAAGCGTATGGTCTACTCTGCTATGACTATGGGCGTTGCATTTGACCACGCGATGTGTAACGCAAGGTACTGGGATTGCAGCGTGAAACGCGGTCATCAATATACATGCCGGAGCTGCTCAAGAGCGAGGTAGTAGACCAGAGACGCATGGAAGCTTTATTCGTGGATACGAGAGAGTATCTGCCCAGGTGAGTTTAGAGCACTGAGCATTGCAAGGACTTGGTATGAGTCGTGGACTATTGGTCTTCAATATTGATAACAATGTCCAGGCAAAGCCCTTAGATCAAGTAACTTTCGACGTATGATGCATGCTTTGACTTGTCAGATACCATTTCTCTTACTCTGTCTACATCGCCATGTATCGACTACCGCCTTGCACGTTTGAGGACGAATTTCCGGGAGCATATCCCGTTCCAGATCCAGCTCGTTTGCCTGATGTTGCTGATTCTGCGTAGCTGGAAGACAACTTTCCTCGCCGGTATGCTGACGAAGCCAAGTCATTAGAACCGCCGTAGGCAGAAGACCCCAGTGATGAGCTGGAGGAAGCATGGCGGGCTGCACCTCCTTTTGCAGAAGCTCGACCAGAAGCAGCAGCACGCAGACTACGCACCCATTCCTCCTTTACCTCGCGGGACTTGGCGTGAAGCTGCAACGGATAGTATTTGTCGTCGCGGAAAGAGACGCTGAAAGCTTCCGGTATTGCGCACTTGTCTTCGATCGTCGCACCAGTAACATCCATGGGCGGATTTTCGGAGCGACAACGCTCATAGTCCTCCTTTGTATCATAGAAACTTAGTTGCGGTCCTTGCAAGACAAAATATCGCTGCTGCCACTTGGCACGGGCTGATCCACCAGCACCGGGAGCAATATGTTGCTTAATAAGATACCCGCACAGAACTTGTGCAAAAGCCGAAGATGCAAACTCCGTCGCACGGTATTGACCTTGTTGTGCTGTATCCGCCAAGCGCTTCATGGTGGCATTGTGATTCAGAATGTGCTCCAGTTCGTTCGTCTTGAAGTCCAGAGTTGAGTGGAGGCTCGCGAGCTCGGCCGCACACCGTTGCTCAGCCTCTTTGACCCCCATCTCGCATTTCTGCTGTTGCTGCGCAGAAAGCTCTTGCATTGCACCTGCTTGACCTTGCGCCACTGCTACTTTCACACTCAAATCGTTCATCTGCTTTTCAAGTGCGCGAACTTCCGTCATGCGCGCTGCATTTGTGCTTTCCGTGCGCTGAATGGTCTGCGAGAGTACGCGCTGGCTGATAAACTCGCAGTACGCGGCATGAGCTGATGGACCCACAGCAAGGTTAAAGTATTCCTGATGCACCTTACTCAAGTCATTTTCCAAAAAGCTCTGCGTTTCATGGTATAGCTCCATGGCTGATTTCTGATGGTGTTGCTTAGGATCGGCCAGATATTCTGCCCCCGGTCGACTCAAAACGTCCAGCATGTGTCGGCAATACGACATTGATGCTGCAGCATTTTGCTGACGATATGCTTCAAACTCGATAGCCACCGCTGTGCGAAATTGAGCCAAATAGTCATCCCCTCCCCCAGCTTTAGCATCGGTACCCATGTCTCCGTCGACAATGTCACGCAACTTCTTCTTAGCCAATCGCTTGCAAAGACGGTGCACATTCTTCAGCCTCTCTTCAGAACAAGGCAATCGGGTTCGTTCCACACTGCGTACAGCGGCCCCAGCTGCTTTGTCCAGAATGTCAATCCTTTCATTTTCCGAACCCGTTGGGTCTTCCACTTCGTCGATTGAATTGTCCATATTCAACTCTGGTTGAAGTACCACACACCGCAAATTTCCATGTTCATCAGACATGGCATTGCTTCCCTGGCCATTGTTCACCACTTCGAGTTGCTTATCAACGCCACTATCCTCTCCATCGTGAGCTTCAAAGCTAGCATCTTTCTCAAACTGTTCAGCTGACACATAGCTGCGTACTCTTGCATTCAGCTCCGCCTTATAGCGCTCCACGGCGTCTTCAAGTGCATCATGACATTGCGCCTGCACAACACGACTCCAGGCACTGGAGATTACCGGTGCCTTGCCGCTATTCAGCGCCTCGACATACGATCCCGCCAAATTGACGAACATGGGTCCATTCAGCGGTTTGCCAAACATGGTCTTGGCTTTAGCCTTGCCGAAAAGCCTCCCACAGAGACTCTCAAAGCTGGATCGAAACTCGTTTCTCAGCTCCTCATACGGCACCTGAGGTAGATTTCGGAGCTTTTGTTCGTCGTCGACCGGCCGCACCAACGTGACGCAATCTCGATGTCTAAAGAAGTCGCTTATGAGTGCTCGGATCTGATCCTTTTCCACTGCGTCATCGCTGTATCCTCCTGTAGGCTGCAAAGCACTTTCCAGATATTGTTTCGATGAGATCCGTTTGCCATTGTCCTGCAATTGCAGCGTAAAGTCACGCACGACCCACATAAAACTAGGGAAAAACTCGTGGAGACGATCACCATTGCTTGCCGTGTCCTTGTTGGACGAGGATGTTTGAATATGCTTGGACAAGTTGACCACGAGAGAAAGATCTTCAATAGCGTTGCCATCAATAACTCCACGACTATTGTACACGAAATTAGACGCTAGCAGCAATGCCAACGCAAAGATACGCGTGTCATGCGTCTGCTCGCGGTCCACACTACCGAGCCCCTCCGTGTCCAAGAACAAAACACTCGTGTCTTCGTCCAGTGGGATGGGCTGCCCCCACATCCAAATGCCTTTAGTGCAGGCATTCACAGTACTTCCGACGGAAAAACCTGCTTGGTGCTCTTCCTGGACCGTTGCCGATGACCCCTGCAAATGTTGAACCAGCAAATTCAACAAGAAGCTCTTGCCCGTGCGATACAGACCCGCCACGGCCACGACCACCAGACGCGTCTTCACTTTCTCTAGCACAGCGCAAGCCTCATGATTCACGCGGAAGCTGCCGTCATCATCTACGAGCACGAACGGCACTGCTGACAAGGACTCACTCATAATGATCGAAACACTTGAACTTTGTAGTAGACGGCGCAAAGTCAGCAAAAAAAGCGAACCCACGACAACACACAAAGGTACCATGTTTTTAGTACGTTTCAAGAAATATCTGCTAGATTTTATAGCTTACCATTTTGTTTAGAAACGATCCGTAAGTATTTCTGCGTGTAAAGGTGAACACGACCATAATGAGACGGCGAAGCAACTGTATGCACGCTTTGAGGTTAAGCAAGTGTTCGCATCAGCATACTCACCGTGATTGAATCGGACAGTCGAAAAGCTAAAGCTAACAAGTCATTGACAACTCGTGGGAGCCATTGAATACTTTGGCTCAAGATGCCCCCACCAAGTTTGAGACGAAACGAACGCTAGTGGCGGTGGCAATCTCCGCTCTCGAGTCGTCTAGGTTCTGCTGCTTCCGACGACTGCAAGCTTTGAGAGCCAGCGTCGCCTGATCATGACCATGGATCAAGCTTTTGTTGACTCGAAGCAGCAACACATGGTATGTTCACTGCAGATAGCCAATAGTCAAAGTAGAATGTGCCCATAGGCCACGACTCGAAGATTGATTGGACTCATGACAAGCATGCAGAGTCTAGCGAACAAGCGATAGTCTTCCAGTAGCACAAGCTTTTGATTTCTAGGTTTTATTGTTCATCGTTAGTAAACTTTCCGACCCCAGGTTGCGCAACAGAGGCCGTAATGTATTGCACAGATATAAGCTCAAAAGAATTGTGGCAAAGCAATTGACGCCAAAGATGGCTAGCTTGTTTTTGACCCATACAAGCTTTGCATTAGTCTCAACGCAAGCTCCTTCAGGCTTGACACACCCATCTTTGCAACAATCATGCTAAAATCTTCATACTGCCGGTGACATAAAGAAGAATGTCGTACTAAGCATCTAGGTTATCGAAGGAGAACGCCAAGGGAACATGGCGGACCTCAACTCCGTGGATGTCGAAATGCCATTTCTTCTTGTTTCCATATCCTTGAGCTTGCCTTCATACGTCGACAGATCTTTCTCCTTTCACTTTGTAAAGCAAGTAGAAGCATAGCATGAATATTTGCTTGCTGTATCGGACACATCTGCGTCGGATGCATTTGCTGTTGTTGATCTACCCTGATTGTGAGTAAGAGAGATAATTGGACTTTTCGGTGAGCGACCGTAAAATAGAGTACAGCTAAACGAAAAGTTAATAAAGTTTGAGAGCCTGCTTCTAGACAGGATAGCCACCAAGATACGCACATAAGTATCTAGATCTCATCCTAGAAGTATACAGTCATCTCAAATTTTGATCCTATCGCTATAAATCAATGACATCTTACTTATCCTAAACGACGAGTTACTGGAAATTTTAGTAGCATCCCAAATTTTAATTCCAAGCTGTCAAGCCCAACCTTACAATTGACAATACAAGACTTGCTTAACCCAATAGAATTGTAGAGAAGTCTATTCAGCTAATACAAATTATTTTACCTTTTAGTTTAAATTTCTCATGGTTAAAATCGACCAAACAAATAATAAAGTATCAGAGGAGGGGATCGATAGTGTGCAATGCGACCAAACGTTACAAGCACCGCGCATCGAGATACCCACATGATTGGGAATGCACAATCCGCTCGACTATCCCTCGTCAGTCTCCTCTTGCCACCATGAGCAGAAACACCAGCAACACCAACACCAGCACCAGCTCTAAAACGAATGCGCGGTCGTCCACTCAGTGGCTTCGCGGCATTTTGGCACTGGTTCTCGTTGCCGGTTTGTTCGCCTTAGCGCTAGAGGCCTCAACACTCGATTTTCATCCCAAAACGCGGCGTGTGGCGTCTTTCAACCGCCCATCAGATGCCCAGAACTTGCTACGACATCGTCAAGAAGTCACAGAGCGGTATACAGGCTCTAGGACTGAAAATACACCGCAGAACGTGACTATCTTGCTGGAAGATCTGGTGGAGCTTCAGAAGGCATCAAAAGCCAGCGCCAGTGAATTGGTGACACCTCAAGACCTTCATCATCTGAGTCTGCTACACAAAACATGTGTTACACACAAGAATGCGATTGTTTCCTGGGAGTTTGGAGCTCCAGGACAAAATCAGGATGATGAGGCTCATAATTTGAGCACTTTAGTCAACGAAGATGACGCAAACCTCCTCGAGAAGCTGAAACAATGTCCTGATGTGGACCTGTTCTTGCCTTCCGAAGCACGAAACAATGGGTATTGCGAAGATGCCATGGCATATGCCAAATATCTCAAGACGAGATTACTGCCGTTGTGGGCATTGACGAAAGAAATCTATGACCCCGAGCGCGGACGCAAAGTAGACTACTTCGACCTCTGTCCTCGGACGCCAATGCTCTTTTTTCAACATTATTGGGCAGACATTCCGTCGTCTCCAAGATGGCCTCGACACAAGAAAACGTACCTGATGCCGAACATCGAAATGTACGAATTGGATCAAAGCCACTATTGGCGAGTTGACGTCGTGCTGTGTAAGACGCGCATCTGCGAAGAACGCGTCAACAAATGGTACGAACAACAGGGTAACCTACACAACACTAAGGTAATTTATACGAAACACACTTCTTCGGACCAAGCAAGTTATGCACGACACGTGCTTGGCGATCAAGTTGAACCGAAAAATTTCAGTGACGTGCGATTCATTCACACTGCGGGTAGCAGCTACTGGAAAGGGACAAAAGAAGTGATTAGCTGCTGGTTATCTCAACCCCATCTTCCCCCGCTGGATTTGTACATCCATGATTGGGCATATCGAGGATTGTTTCATGGAGAATTTGACCGGTTAATTCCAAACGACCGAATTCGACTCACGACAGATGAAATTGACCCCAGCACTTTTGGTAAAGTCGTTGCTGAGAGCGCGTATTTCTTGTGTCCTAGTCAGCTGGAAGGATATGGACACTACATAAACCAGGCACGTGCTTCAGGTGGCGTCGTTATTACGACGGGCCTGGATCCAATGACAGAACTGATTCAAAACAACGATACGGGACTGATAGTGCCCTCACGACGTCGCCATAGTTCCAGAATTTTCTTAGGGGGGAGGAGTCCAAAGAGATTTGGCTTACGACATGTGCGAGGGATGATAGCTGAATTCAATCATAAGAATTTGTGTTCAACTGTGGAGCACCTACTCGACGACTACACGATTGAGCAGCGAGGCGAAATGGGCGAGAAAGCTCGACTGCAGTACCACAAGGACACAAAGTTCTTTGAGCAGGCAATGATTGCGCTACGTATCCTTGCACGGC
>NQFO01000574.1:0-97070 GCA_003991265.1 Pseudoperonospora humuli
TTGCTCCGATTATCTCCACTCGTTGCCTTCGTAGTCGATCAGAACTTGCGCGATTATCATCGCTCTCGCTATGAGCATCAAGGTCAAGCTGTAAGAAAGATGGAGGACTATCGCATGCACCAAGCTTCCATCTGTTTGTGCAATTTGCTCTCCGAATCGTTAGTGATGCATCCCCACACAGATTCGTTGTAATCGTCAATAATGATCTTTTGTAGACCCAGGACCTTGACCTTGTTTGTCGAGAGCCATTAAGCATACCTATCGCTTCACTTTCGTCACTTCCACACTGCTGCTGTCTTGTCACGAAAGCTGACGGGGTCAACGCCGACTGAGAGTGTGCATAGCACATCAAGAAATCAACAGCAGCTTCGGCTAGAAGGCTGTTTGTGCGATGTGTATACTGCTGTAAGGTCGGCATAGCGAGAGCTGCAAGACATACCCGTTCCTTGAAGCTGCTTTGATAAATCACTTGACATAGAAGCCGAAAAGCAAGATAAGCTAGTTGCTTCGACTTGGCACATTCGAAGCCTAGCAGCAGCACCTCTACAATCGCCTTGCGTGTAGAGCGGACCCTGTCTTCTTGTGTCGTATCTAGCATTGGTGCAATGGTTCCTAACAACTCCAGCATCGCTACAAAAGCGTCCGATCGAAAGTCGCCGTCTACTGTCGTAACACATCCACGCAAATTTTGGAACACCTTATCAAGTTGACCCAGTGCTGAGCCCGGAGCAAGTAGAGCCAACAGACTCAAAGCCGTTGTCGTTGTATGAAACAATTTGAACTCCGAGTCGAAAAGCTGACGCAAGAAACTCTGCAATCGCGCTCGATCATTGCGAGTCGAGCGGGAGCGTGGGGTAGTCGAAGCTGCCAGCGACGACCCTATTGCTGATTTGCTCATGGTCCCCGATAGCGCATGAAACAGATTGCCATGAGACGTGGAATTTTGGAAACGCGACAACACGCGAGAGGTGAAGCCGAGCGGTGTGCCCGACGCGTACGGATCAGCGATGTCGGTTGTCGCGTTATGGCGATAAAGCATGTCTGGAGCTGACGACGCCGAAGACAAGGCCAAATCATCAGCAGCTGAACCGCTCGTGAAAAGATCTTTCTCAGCAATAGCCAGGGGCAACTCCATCGCACCTACAAGACATCGCGTGAGCTCTTGCAGTGCATTGTCATGCAACTTTGACTCGTAGCTAACTAGAAGCTGGAGCAGCTCAATCCCCATGCCAAGAAACCGTGTTTTAGCGAGCAACACTGCGGTGGCTTGCACACTCACGCAGAACGACACCTCACTCCTGCCAATATTATTGGGTCTTGTTGATGCATGAATCAAACGAACAAGCTCTGCATCGGTCTGCGATACCAGACGACCAACGCCTTGACATTCCACTAGTGTTTTTCGATCTCGATGAGCCATCACATCACCATCAGCTGCCTCGCGTTCAGTCACTCGCTCGTCAAGCAGTCTGTCAACTTCATCGGCAATGGCAGCCCGACCAAAAGCCCGGTAATCGATACTTGCCACAACCTTCGCTGACACTTCGCTCACATCTACATCTTCCAGAATTGCACGATTTTCCAGCATCGTTTTGATGCCTTTTACTGCCATGCGGAACAAATGAGCATCAGGCTCAGCGCTCACTAGTGTAAGTAGAGCACGAAACGCACGCGCCACCGGTACGCAAGCTGCGGTCAGTTGCGTTCCAGTCGCATTAGAACGTGCAGCACGTCGAGATACAAACAAGAACCGCGACGTGCGCGTCTGTTGCTGCCCTTTCCATTGCAGTCGACCATCAGTTGCACGAGCTTCGCACACATACAACATACACGATAGCGCGACATGTCGAATAGCACGGCTTCGGTGAGCTTCTACAGTCGTAGCAAGGAGATCGTACATACGAACGGCGCGGGCCGGTGGTAAATGGTCAAATGCTGACGAAAACAGCGAAACAATACCCTTGGCCGCCACAAGCTGAGCGTCTTCGTGAATCGAGAGCGTCATTGCATTGGCAAGGATGTCGAGAAGCGAGTCGAACTTGACGCTTTCCAGTTGACGCGCCACCTCAATGACAAATCCAAGGGCCCGACGTCGAATCTCCTCGTCGGGATCTTCATATACTCGACTAAGTGTCGGAATCACCACCTCTTCGATCACGCGATCCTCGCATACATTTCGACTTGTCCACAGATTGACGCGCAACACTTCAAGTGCTTCCAAGCGTACTGTACTGGGTACAGGCAGCGCTTCGCCATCCGAACTGGTGCAAGAGAAAAAGGTACGCATTGCGCTGGACAAAGTAGACAACCAGCTGAGATGATATCCTGGATGAGCAGCCTCAGCACGCTGTCGTAGCAGAAAGAGCATTGAGCTTTCGCTGAGATGTGGCAAATAGTCCTCGAGAATATTGAGAAACTCCTCTACATCACCAGCAAATCGGCGCTGTTCCACAAGGTCTTCTACAGTTTGTAGAGTGTCGAGAAGTTCGCGAGGAATTCTAGTCTGTTGAATTGATACCGACAGTTGATGCTGAGGTTGATCAGGCGTTGGATGAATAGACGCAGGACGATTTACGTTTACTTCTGATCTGCGGGCATCAGAGTGCAAAGTCTGCTGAGGAAAATCCTCGATCTCGTTCTCATCAGTCATAGACACCCATGGTCTTAGCGCTTGCAGCATACGCAAAATAATGTCCCACTCCATGACCAGACACCGTTTGTCTCTGCTACTGCTTGTGCACGAGGCACCGCTTGAGCACGGGGTATTAGCCAAACCAACATCACTCGTGTCACGACTGCTGTCTCCTGAATGCCCTGCCAGCTTAGCTGACACAGTAGTCGAGCTTGCAGCACTTTGTCCACTGCTGGCTGGTGGATGAGTTGCACCAAACTTCTTGATAAGGCGTTGGATCGACAAAATCACCTCGAATATGACCACTCCCCGACAACACTGTAAAGCTCGTTTGAGAGCAAGCAATATGGGCGCCCATGCAATGTCATCAAACTTAGTCACGCGCTGCGAGCCCCAACACGACATGCCCACAAAAAACACAGCACCTCGGAGTACCCAAGGTGAATTGGCCCCAGTCGGATGTTCTAGCACTTGCACTAGACCACGCAGCACAAGAAAGCCTGAGCTTCCATTGAGTAGCAGCTTCATTACCGACCACGTTCCATGACCATCAGCATTGACAAGACAGCACAGTGACCGCAGACAAGCCGGTGTGCTCGCTGCATACGCCAAGTCATGCATTGCTAAAGCATAAAAGAAGGCAACAAAATTATGGCACGCATCCAAATCACTGCGACTCCACGCCATATCACACCGAGTGCTTATAACCGAGACAATCGCGATAACTTTGTCACGGTCTAGTGCTCGAGGACTGCGACGCAAAATGCTCTGAATGAGCCCCAGCAGATCCCGTTGAGCGTCTGACTGCTCCAGCAAACGCAACAGAAACCAGCCCAGCTCTACGTGAAAAGGTTCCAAGTGCCGTCCATCTTGTGTGAGTGCACGAAGAGCTTTCTGCCGCAGCAGAAAATCCCCAGGTGGATGTGTCTCCAGTCGTAGATAAATTTTCCTTCGAAGCGCCGGCGTTAATCGCTCTCCAAAGCGCAACAAACAGAGCTGCACCACTTCGAAAGCTAGTGCACGCACACCAGGGTTCCTGTGATCAAACAAGTCTTTAATGCAATCCAGCAGTGCATCAATTTCTGCGAGCGTTAGCATTACTCGAGACGCCTGCAGTCTGTCACTAGGGTTTGTGGAGCTCACACGACTGAATGGAGAGCTGTTGCTACTAACAGCGCTAAGTCTCTTTTCTGCAAGAGCACCATCTTCTTCCTGGACGCTTCCCAGTAGCTCCAACGACATGCCTGGACCTGGAAACGTAGCCGACGTCACGCCCGCATCGTCTGACACTGATTTCTGAGCTCTCAGCAGCGCCAGCGCGCGCTCCACGTCTCGAACAAAGGCGCGCTCCTCGGAGCGTTGTCTCTGTCGTCTGCAAAGTCGTTGGAGCTGCAGAACCAGCTCCGAGGACGCGCGATTACCGTCGTCTCCACCACTTCGGCTTCTACTTCGGCTACCAGTGCCTACTGCGGCATTGAAACTTGCACTACGCGAAGAATTGACACTACTGGACGATGAAGACCGCCGCAGATCTGGTGAGTTTGAGATTTCTGCCAAGGCATCGGCAGTCTCTGACGCGTCACAATTCGGCTGCTGTTGAGACGTAGAGGGAGTTTCCGACGTTAGTAATGGATTCAGGACGTCGCTCTGCTCTGTAGTGGCGGCCGTCGTAAGACCCTCGACCCCGTCGGCTACTAGTGCGCACTTTGCGTCCATTTGCCTCGAATCAGATAGATTTGAAATTTACTAAAACTTGCAACAGAATGAATGTCACCATCAAGTTGAAGTACTGCGACAATTTGTGCAAGTATTACGAGTCTCTTCACTACTTATGGCTCCGCGACTGGTTCCTTTGCTACGTAGCAACATCCATGAAGATCGGAGCTGCCTTTACCGTTCGGATTTTCAGGTACGTCTAGTGTCGGGTTGCGGTCGAAGAATCCTTCAGGCACTAGCTTGAAACCAGCATAGTCCACGGGCATTATCGGCCAGTCCTCAGTGCGCGGAAAGTGTGTGAGGCCAAAGGTATGCCACACTACAATATCCTCGTCGTCAACGGAGCGATTGTTCTTGACGTAGTCAGGTAAGCCAGCAAAGCCCGGATGCTGATTGGGAGTATAACCGGCAGCCCACAACTCATCGCGAGCATATTTGGTGACCCACAAGTGCTTGGTTGAGAAGTTGGCTCGCTTCCAGATGGAGGAGCCGTCGGCAGCCAAAAGCACCGGTTGGCCTTCCGGAAAGAGGGCAAAGCCTGTGGAGCGCCCGAGGCAGTTCTTGGCCTCGCTCGAAGCAATACGCCACACTCGACCTTTGTCCATTGCAGCCACACGCTGGGCGTCGTTCTCTGTTTTAAGACGGGTCACTGAACGAATAAAGGCGTTGCCGTGAGGGTTCTCCGGGCCGATTGGAACGCGTTTGGCTTCCAGCTCGTCGACGTGACACTTGTTGCCATCGATGGCTACGTCCAGACGTGCTGAAAACAGATGCTGATGACACGGTGCACCGAGACGTGGAGCCATTTCCGTCGCATATTCATACTCACCCTCAGGTCGTCCGGACGTAAAGACGATGCCTGTGGCTTTGCACTCGAGCTCAATTCTGCCGTCCAAGTAGAAGTACCAGTAAAATCCGTAATCGTAGTTACCGACAGTCACGAAAAATGACACAACAAAGCGGCGCTGACGACGGACCGTGCCGGTGGGAGGTGAAGCCAGTACATCTGTGTGCTTCCAAAGTGTGCCAAAATCCTCTTCGTGCATGCAGATGGCATCCTTGATAACAAATGGCTCGCAGAAGTCATCCACAACCGTCGCATCAAGGTATTGGATCTTGCCGAGACAGTCGCAGCCTAGTACGAGCGAGTTTGCGAGGCGGCCAAATTGGTACTCGCCAGCATCAAAGTAGTTCTGCCAATCGTGCGTAGGTGACGGCTCACCATATGGCACTACCATCTCAGAGATTGAGGCACGGTTCAGAATCTTTCGCTTGCGACCACGGTCATTGTACGATATGTCATGCAGTGTGAGTCCTTCGCGGCCGTTGAAGCCCACGCGGATCTCCCAATTCTGCCACGACACAATGTTGTCCCGGACAGTGAAGCTAGCACCTTCAGGTTGCTTGATGTGCAGTGGCTTCATATCTGTCCGCGTTGGTCCGGCGATTTTAGGATCCAAGTAATCACCAGACATCATTGGAATGTGCGTGTAACCTGTGTCAATAAGCTTGAGCACCTTGCGGTTTGTCAAATCGACGTGTACAACGAGCCCGTCTATCGGATGGCCGTACATGGCGTGAGTGTTTTCAACTTTGAGAAAGCTTAGCACACGGATCATACGGACACCCTCTTCTCCTTCATAGCCAAAGACACCGGCCGAGAACTGCTCACCGCGCACCATATCAAGATCAGTAATGCCACGTTTGGCCAGTGCTGCAATGTACGCCGGGTCAGCCTTACAAATCGAGTCACCGTCCCAATAGTCTTGGTCCAGGATCGGAATCTGTCCGTCCGTCTTTGGATCCAGCTCGACTTCTTTGACGATGCGGCAGGCGACGACATCCACCACGAAGTCGTGCGTGACATTCGTCGTCTGGTCGAGCACGAGCACACCAACTTCACGCGGGATCTCCTTTAATTGGCCGGCTTCAAACTTGGCTAACGTGGCGTGATCAGGCTCGAATAGCATCACGTACGCATAGCGCAACTCTGAGCTGGAGTACCCAGCATCTGCGAGGACTAGCTTCACTGTGCGAACCTCATCGGCCGTGACGGGGTCAAGCGGATGTTTAATATCTTTAGAAGGGAAATGAACACTAGGAGCCATGATTGGGCCGAAAGAAGAGCGCAAGCGGAGGTAAATCTGAAAGTAAATGTCTTGATGTATGTTTTCTTTCCGCAACCCGGTCGTCTTTCAGGTCCCTTCTTATTCTTCCAGCTGGGCTCCATCTCCAATCTTAAAGAGCTGCAATGCGTTGTGACCTATGCCATCGCAACAGTGCGATGCATAAAAATGCTAGCGGTCAAAGTCCGAATCATGCCATCGATTTGGCGGTACAGCTGGTGGTTCCTCATTGATGGCCAAGGTTGTCATCGTACATGGGATTCCAAGCACCATGTGCCGCCGGTATGGGCGCTAACTCAGATGATAAGTCAGCGCGGACAGCCACCACTTTTCCATGATCAATTGTGCAACGTACGACAGTTGCCTTTGGTCGCCTCGGCTATAACAGGCCAACGGTATTGTGCGTTCGCCATTTTGCCTGTCACAATGCAAGGCTTGTCTCTAACCGAAAGTATCTTCTGATGTATGCGGGTACATGATTTGTGGTGGTCGATCAAGTGTCGAAGACTAGATCGTCACGTAGGCAAAGTTTAAGAAGGACATCGCGCAACTTTACTAGGCATCAGTGCCGTCTTTGGTGGTACCTTTTGCGGCTAGCAAGTCTTGCTCGTCGATAGGTTTGTTGGTATGCTTATCGTGCTATCCACATGACGGTGTTGTATGCAATGTGTGAGTGTTTTATTTCGCTGAACAATCGGTGCCAATCTTTGCTGATGAAGAAATGTCGCGGCTTGAAGAAGGGGTGACATGGAAGATTACCACCGTAAAGCGCCAGTGACGAGCGCTTTAGAATTCGCCTCAGACGTTTGCAATGGATCAACACAGTGCTTGTCAGAATGTGTCTCATGAAGTAAATTTCTTCGATTGAGCCAAAGCTCTGCAACTGTGGGCTCTCAGCATCGGCACGGCTGATAGCAGTCGGCTCTGATGATCGGCCTTGGCCGTATGCTTTCGTTCTCTCCATGGCAACGGTGCTCTACCTGATGCTTTTGGCTTTCATCACCAAGATCTCGCCTACAGGAGGAGGACCTAAATATCCGCTCTGTACGCCCATTGGACCTCGCGCCGCGCTCTTCAGTAGATTTGTCGAAACGCTGAGCTAGCGCCGTCAACGCATCGACCTTCTCCACAGCCTTGTTGATATTTGCGCTATTCTCCGCTTTGATTGTCAACTGCTTCGTCGTCGTCTGTAACTGCATCGTCGTCTGTAATCGGTGGCACTGACAGACGAGAATTCTGTAATTAATGTCAAATAAAACAAGCACAAGACCAAGGTTCCTTTGCTAATGCAGTCGAGAGGCTACTGGTTGACATCAGCTCGTGCTCGAGTCTTGCTTAGACGTCTGTAAGGCCTGGTATCTCGCTATCCGTCCCTTGCTTTAGTGTTTGAATAACGATCTCCGGTCTCCTCGACTGGACCTTCTTCGGCCAATGTTGTTCGGGCGTGGCATCAACTCCTCAAACGCGTCTCATTGTAGAGAAGAACCACGATTTATGCGCGAGTACCTGTGTGTATTAGGCACAACACGGACTCGTTGAAGTCTCTGGCCTGACCTGATATTCTCAGCTCAAAGGAGACCTCGTGAGCAGATTACGGTCAGCGCTGGAGTGATGATTCGCAAGCACTGCCTTCGACTTTACGTACAAATCACATTTGGAGTAGAACGCGCTCATCAAAAAACCTGTCGAAGGTGACAACTGTAATCTTCTCGGCGTTTCGCGGTCAGCGAAGTCGTTCAAGGACAATCGATGGACACTGATGCGCCACACCTTTGGTATCTCTCATTCTAAGACTATGTGTCTGACGAGTAGTGTATCAAGAACAAGTTTATGAAGACGACAGTGGAAGAGAAGTACCAGTACGCTCGTCGCCACTTTGCCAATCAAGTAACGAGCGAAGGATACAGGCGTCAGTTCTGCTGTATCGATCACAGACGGAGAGCGAGAAGAGATCCGACAAGAAGATTTCAATAAGTCTTGTAATTTCTCCTGATTGCATGCCAGATGTCGACATCGCACTCGATACCGGGGTGCAGGCGCTGTTTACTGCTGTTGAAGAGGCCATCCTGTATACGAAAGACTCTTGCAGAGATGCCGTCACTCAAGACTGCGAGCTACATAAAGTGCCTGACGCGACTGCAGTACTTCCAGAGCAACATGACGTTCCTGATGCAAGTCAGCGCGAATGGCCTTTTCTCAAAAAGAAATTTTCTCGGAAGCGCATGCCTCATGTGGCGATTGATGCGATCGTAAAGCGTATTGTTCCGACGGTGAGCATGAAAACGTGCATGGCATCAAAGGACACGCGCCCATTCCGGCGAAAGAGCTTTGCAGAAGCGTGCAATGGCGGTCTCCATGGACAAGTTTTGGATGAGCAAACTTTACTCGCTGTAGCACTAGACGCTTTCGTTTGTCAAAGGCCCTGTCTCTATGTACGACAAGAAGCCGCAGAAGAAGGGAAGCGCGAGGGTGGTGACGGTGACCACGTAGAGTATAACACTAAGTACGGGAACCGCAGCTATCAAGATATTGACGCTGCTCAAGAGCGAGCTTCGCGGTCAGGGACGTATCCAGGCTTTCAGAAAGCGGTAGCATAGAGTACAATAGAACGTAGACAAAGAATTGTAGTCATGAGAGCGTTTCCGCCCAGGACATGAAGGATACTGGTAGTGCACGCATGCTTGGGACAGAGTCATGTTACATATCCATTCAAACTTCCTTGCAAAATTGAAGTTGAAAGACGAGTGGGATATGAACCTGTGGGCGCAAGATGAAGCTGGAGGTAAATAGCCGCTATCATTCCATGGAATTATACATCTTCGGTGGCGCTGTAAATATTGGCTCCTGCCCTCGCCGCTGACCTGCACTGTCGTGTTCAAGCCCTCCATGTTCACCCCGTTGAGTGCCCTGCAGTTGGCCCAGATGGCAGCCGATGTTGGATTACCAGCCGGTAATCCTGAACGTGATTCCTAGTCCACCATCGAGCACTTCACTTGTACATACACTGCGGCTCTGTTGATTGTCTCGAGGCCGGCAATATCCTTAGACGGGATCCTACCACAGCAGTGCATTCGTCAAATTGAAGCTGCTCGTCGTCTTCGGACACAAAAAGCTTGCCTCCTATTGGCTGACCAGCTGCACTCTTCATGATAATGGATATCTACTCCCATGCTCCCATACTCCCATTATCCAATTGCCTTCGCAGCGCACAAGTCGATTCAAGTCCTTCTCGTCGCTATGACCGCTCCCACGCACAATATGAAGTACCGGTATCTCGGAAACTCTGGTCTTCTGGTATCGCGTCTATCATTTGGCAGCTGGGTGACATTCGACACGCAGTTGGACTTCGAAAAGGCCTATAGCATCATGGAGCATGCCTATAAGCAGGGCGTCAACTTCTTCGACAATGCTGAGGTGTACGCCAACGGCCAATCGGAGCTCATCATGGGCAAGGTCGTAAAGGCCGGCATTGACCGTAAGCTGTGGTCACGCGAGGACCTTGTGATTAGCACCAAGCTTTTCTTCGGGACCAAGTCTGGCCCCAACGACGTCGGCAACAGCCGCAAGCATCTCGTCGAAGGCATGAAGGCGTCGCTCAAGCGCTTCGAGCTGGACTATGTGGACCTGGTATTCTGTCACCGTCCTGATCCAGAAACGCCCATCGAGGAAACTGTGCGTGCGATGAACTTTCTCATTGACCAGGGCTGGGCATTCTACTGGGGCACCAGCGAGTGGTGTGCCAAGGACATCATCGAGGCTTGCGAGATTGCCGACCGCCTCGGCTTGATCCGTCCCGTGTTCGACCAGCCGCAATACCACATCTTGGAGCGCTCGCGTGTCGAGTATGACTTCGATGTACTGTACAAAAAGTACGACTACGGTCTCACCACGTGGTCGCCGTTGGCGTCTGGCATTCTCACGGGCAAATACAGCAACGGCATTCCAGAAGGATCACGTCTGTCGCTACCAGCGTACAAGACCATGCTGTCGAATGGTCTAGAGGAGAAGATTGCTAAAGCCAACAAGCTCGCTGATGTGGCCAAGGAGGTAGGCTGCTCGTTGGCGCAGCTATCGATTGCCTGGGTGGCGGCCAACCCGCACGTGTCCACGGTAATTCTTGGTGCCACTAGCATCAAGCAGCTGGACGAGAATCTGAAAGCGATGGAGTTCGTTGACAAAATCACTCCGGAAATCCGCAAGAAGATCGACGCCATTGCGGATTTCAAGCCCAGCCTTGTCCCTCAGGCTGAGCCTCACGTGATCAATTTGCGGCAGAAGTGGCTGTGAGTGTTGTGCCATGGGGAAGTGCGTTGCTGAGCTAACCGCTCTAGTATTCGCAGTCCACCTAGTGACAAAGAAGAAAACAACTGATCAATGTTTGGGTCTCATTTGTGCAATCAGCAGCTCTTTGATCTTTTTGTCAAGCAGTCCTAAATAATTGCTCCAACCTCGCGAAGTTGAAAGTAGTCGAGTGACATAGCGCGTCTAGATGATTTAGCAGCTACGGAAGAAGACATCGATGCTGTTCTCATGTCTCTTTCTGGACATCTCGTGCACACCTCTCTTCTCTCTTGTTGATCTCTTTGGCCCTGATGTATCTCGGGTGACACATGCGTCCATGTGCACGTTCACTTCTATACTGCAACGGATATTCAACAATTTTCCACAGATAGGACATGGCTTGACGTCCGCGCCAGTCGTTATGGAATACTCTTGGACATGAGCAAACGCGCGTGGGATAGACTTTGGCTTTTGATGTGTTGCACGTCGCAAAGGTGACGACAGTGCAGGTTTTTTGCTAACGACGCATGCATCCATGTGAGCATTCACCTCCATATTGCTCCGAGCATTCAATAGCTTCCCACAAATCGGACACGGCTTGTTGTCGACCTCCGGCGTACTCTTTGGAGCGAAAGCGTGTGACATATCGCTCTTTTTCGGCTTCTTACGCCTTGGATGGCGAGCGCCGTCCTTATCGACACAGCCGACATTGTTAACATCTGGTCCAAGAAATGAACTTCTTTTGTTAGAGACAGTGGCAATCAGGTCTTTTCCTTCTGTGGCCTTCCTGATCATATCTCGATTGCCACTTCCACTGTCATCTATACCAAACACAGCAGCAGGATCACCAACTTGTTCAGCGAACTTCTTGATTGCAGTTTGCCGCTTCCTGCTGTCCATGTCAGTCTGAGAGGACCTCATCGCGCTTACGTCTTTGAAACGCGGAGCCAATGTTGCTGCACGAACACCCATAAGACGCAGCGTGAGTGGCAACTCGCGACGTAAAAGCTTGACAGCGTTGACAAACAAATCCTCAGCAGTGAAGACCGCAGAGGCAAGCGTCATCGACCGAGAACAGCGAACAAAGTTAGTGTCCTTGTAGACAAACGTTATGTTCTTGGCGGCTTTGTCTGCCTTCTCAAGATCGCTAGCAAGCATCTTGCAGATTTCATCACACTTTGCTTCGAGCTGTTTAGGATCACTCAACTTTTGAAATGTACGCTCGCGGCTGAAGCTTTTGCGCTCTTGCTTCTCGCGTCGCTCTCGTACGCCAAGTGATGTCTGCAGCAACCACTCCGCCGTCTTTTCAGAAAACAGATAAGCAATTTTACCTCGCTGGGCAAACAACTCAGCACCAGTGTGCACGTCGAGCGCTTCATTAAGGATTTTTTCCGTGACTTTTCCAATGCCACCAATCTTGCGCACTGGCAGTTCTTGAACAAAAGCCATCACGCGCTCTCGTGTAAACGGCAAGACATATTGCCCATTGGGTTTGTTCATGTCCGAGCAGATCTGAGCGTGTAACAAGTGGAATACATTAGTTGCAACCCTATGCAAAAGCACAAGAAAGACCTCATACTACCTTAGCAAGCATCACATTCACTGCAATCCCAGCGCTGGCCGTAAGCTGCGTGCAGCGAAAGATTTTGTTGCGCAATTCACGGACTATTACACCTGCAATTGCTGCACGGCCAGCTGCCGTCCATACCCACTGCTCCTCGTTGCTCACTTTACTTCCTGCATCGTCTTGAGCAGCAGAAACATACTGTCGCCAGTTTTTCGACAGAAACTCGGTGAGATCGAGGCAAGCTTCATCAAGACTAAACGCCTCATAGTCCGGATCGTATTCTGCAAACACCGTGCGAATTTGAGCAGCCACTCCTTTGTATTTTTCCATGTTGACCGGCACAAAATGGAGGTCTGGACAGAGCTCTTTTCCGATAAAACCTGGCATGGCAGCACGCACACCGTACTGCCTTGCTGCGTAATTGGCCGTGCTGATCATATTAAGTCCTCCAACTGCAAGTGGCACATCACATAGCTTGGGATTATCCCGCATCTCCACAGCAGCATAAAACATGTCCATGTCTACAACCACAATCGTGCGCGAGAGGTCTCGTGTCGCCTCCATCTGCGCGACACGAACATCAGCGTCTTGTTGTAGACGCAGCAGTTGTCCGCTAGTCAAATGCGCTAGTTTTGCACGCATAGCGACTACGCGCTGCCCCACCTTTTCGTTGTCACGTAGAGATTTCTGATAGAAAGACGAGTCTTTGGACATCTTGTGTACCACCTCCTGCACGTGCTGCTTATTCACTCCTTTCATACCAGCCTTGTCTGCCGTAAATACGAACATGGCTGACGTGACTGACGCTTCTGTGTTCCCTGAATGCGCGCTCGATGACGTTGTGTGAGCAGTACGTGCACCTTCGTTGTTTGCCTTGACCAAAGTCATGACAATTGACAAATGAGTACCAAATTAACCGGATGATTTAAACGCCAACTCTAGCAACTCGATCACAAGATGGCGCCAAAATGTAAAGTAGCGAATTGGTTGTAGCTCGAAGGTTCCAGAAAAGGAAGGGCCTTTGCGATCAAGTCAATTGATATACATCACATGAGCATACAATACGAGCCTTCTTGTCTACATCTTCGCATTTTCACACTCCTGCAAGGTCTAACGCTTCTAAAGACCGAGTGAGTGGCAGGTCTTGCAGCACTTCCTCAATGATTGTCTCCACCTCTTCACTACCTTCAGTGACTTCTCCAATGCGATTGCGACTGGCTTCCTCGAATTGACGCAGAATGGCTTCAGTCTTCTCAACTTCTGTCTCCCACTTGAGGTTCGGCGTGCTGCTGTTCGGATTTCCTGCAGCATCGAGTGTAGTAGCACTTGCAAGTTCTAGATCTGGCTGGCGCACGATCATTGTCGGGTGTTTCGTGATCCGTACGCCGTTCCATAGCCACTCTGGGACGTTGGCTGTGACGATAATTTCCTCTGCAAAAGCTGCCAGGTATTCGGACTCGTCTTTCTCAATGCCGTGATCTCGAGTAAATCTACAGCATAGAATCACAAAGTCTCAGATATCAGCAGCGATTGTGCATGAAGGCACAGTATTGCACGTCACCTGCAAAACTCCGAGACGGTGGCGAGCTTTGTCCAGTTCTGAAGCTTGCGCAGGATCATGACGACAATTCCCGTCACATTAGCCCCGTCTAGACAGTGAATATAGAGCGGAAGATTGTCCTGCTGCACTAGAATCTCGATTATTCGTGCCGCTGTGGTGGGTATCACTGTCACATTGTCGGATGTGAACTTTTCCGCATCGTAGTGCAGTAGCGTGATCTTTTCATTCGCACAAAAGTCGACCAAGTCGCTAGTAGGCGGTTCAGGGATCACTGACACGACCGTCTTGAGGTCCAAGCGACGCAAAAATCGAAAGTTCTTGAGTGTCGGGTACGACCCACGATACAAACCTTGCTGCACAGTGCTAAAGCGGAAGGGCGGGATCAACGCCGGTGCCGTCGCATTCATCGTGTCAATTGAAGGTACACTGTACCAAACCCCTTAACGTGTTAAAGCCGTTGTACTGTCAAACTGTCACGTATAATCATCATTTCCATTTCTGTGACTTCAAAAGCGACCATGTTTGTGATGATCAATGCGACGGATAACCCATGGATGGTGGCACTACTACTGTTCGTACAGGTCGTAATGCCGCTACTGCAGAGTAATGCTGCCGACAATGAGGGTGCGTCACTCGCACTTAACGTAGCGATTCTCTTTCTGCTTGGCCTCTCGCTTATGACCTTCTGGAAGGCCGCACGTTTCTGTCGTGTGCTCTACCAGCTTCGCGGACGGGTGTGAAGTGAATACTTGTGATGCTGCATGGAACATTCAGTGTTGGACTAATTTACTGTTATTGCTATTGTGTTCTGGTTTTAGCATGCTGAAATGGGTTGGGTGGCCTTCTTTCGAGAGGCCTACGCGCAAGTGTCGGCGGCAGCGGCTCAGCGTGAAGCAAACAATCCGAACAGAGCGGGACAGGAAGACGCTCGTTCGGAGACGTTTAATCGCACACTGCGCACGATTCAAGTGATGCCTACAGAGGAATTTAAGACGCCGCAGGAGCTGAAGGAAACCAGTATTGCTGAATTGAAACAACGACTCGAACGTCGTGATGTAGACTTTACTGGTTGTGTGGAACGTCAAGAACTGGTGGAGCTGCTGGTCAAGTATAGGGGAGGGCCCTCAAATAACGACACGTGCTGCATCTGCTGCGAAGAGTACCAGACGGGAGATGTGCTACGTCTGCTGCGTAAGTGCAAGCACGAGTTCCACCTCGAGTGTCTCGATAAGTGGGCATTTACTTCGGTCAATTCGCAACGAGCACCGTCTTGCCCACTATGCAATCAAGGCCTGGAGTAGCGACCGGATTCACTCCTTTCCTGCTCGTCCATTGACGGCTCATGCATGTGTACTAAGCGCGTATCATTATGCTATGTCGTATTGTCGCCTCGTGATTCAATATTGTGCTGCAGGAAAAAGCTCTCTTTTTTGTTATTGCAATTGTCGATATTGTCACTTCAAGTACACTTTCTACGATGATGATTGGTCAATTAATCTACGTGTGGCTTCGACCATTGGTCTCTCGTGACACTTATTTCATCCAATAACCACGTCGCACTGACCCTTGTGAACACCGCACATCATGATGTGGCTACGCTCTCTTGCCACCAGTAGCCGGTCAACTCTTGCCGCTATTCGCAGTACGCGCATCTCTATCGTAAATGCTGTTTAGGATTCCAAGACGTCGCTGACATTTTGCGTTTAACTTTTGTAGCTTCTGCCTTATCAACGCAAGACACTAGCTCCGCTCTTGGCCGTACGATGATTTGTCAATTGCTACATCATCACTCCTCACTGTGAAATGCATTGCCACTAATTGTGCGGCATTTGTTTCATACATTGATGCAGCTATTCTGCTGTCGTACGGCGATGGATTTCTGGGTGCGCTAGGCACAGGAAGCTACGAAAATGTGTTGACTCCCACGCCGCTATTGACAACGACAGATCTGTCCGTCAAGGAAATTTCCGTCGGCTGGGCCCATGCTGGCTTTATAACCGATGATGGAGCAGCGTATATCTACGGACGCACGCACTCATTCCGTGACGTAATCCGCGCTACTAATATGCAACGTGTTCTTCCAAAGGTCGTATGGTGGATGAACAACTTTACGCGCGCGCGTGGAATTGATACACTGGAACCAATGTTATTGGAGCTTCCTGAAGGAGAGAGAGTCAAGAAGCTTGTGTGTTCTACGGCATTGACGTTCTTGTTGACGGAAAGCGGCAAAATGTTTACGCTGGGTGCTAATGCTTACGGCCAATGCGGCATTGGCGAGGAAGGCGTGAGTGTCCAGCCACCGACGCACGTGGACATTGATGGTGACGAAATTGTAGACATTGCTGCTGGCTATCAGCATGGCATTGCGGTGACGAAGGATGGCACAGTGTTCACGTGGGGTAAGGGCGAACGTGGCCAACTTGGTTTTGGCACAAGCAACGTCGATGCACCGCAGGAGTTGATCGCGCTCAAGAGCAAGAAGATTGTCAAAGTGGGTGCTGGGTTTAATTACTCGTGTGCTGTTTCAGGTTTGTGGCTTGTTATCAGAGGTTGCATGATGCTTTCTTGGCAGAGTACTAACGTTGCTTCTTTCTCTTGTGTGTTATAGAGGACGGTGAGTTGTACATGTGGGGCAAACTGCTTAACCCGAAAGGAAAAGCTGAGAGTAACGGCGATCAGATCATTCCGCGACTCGTACCAACTAGTGACGCTGTGAAGCTCATCGAGTGCAGCCACTTCCACGCAACCTTTATTTCTGGTTTGTCGTGTAGTGTTAGAAGTTGCTCGATGATCTTGTCTAACGCAAGCTTGTTTGCTCGTTCAGATGACGACAAGATCTGGTTAGCAGGTCGCACGCCTTCAGGTCGTCCAGAAAGTCACAATTTCTCTCATGTGGCATCGCGAATGCACACGAGCCCACTACAGATCACTAACAACCAAGTTGTTGATGCAAAGGACATTGTCAAGATTGGCAAAGGTGTCGACAAATCTTCTTTTGTTACTGGTACGTTGATTGTCGCTAGCTTGATGAGGTTGGCATTGTACTGACGCACTTTGATGTTCAATGTACAGCCGACGGCCGAGCGTACGAATGGAACTTCGAGCGTGGAATCCATGAGGTAAAGGAGCTCGCTGATTTCAAGGTCGTCTCTTTGGGAAGTGGCTTTTACTATCGTCTTCTGCTAGCGCATTCCAACAAGTAGATAGCGACTGCAATCGCATTTTTGCTTTCCCCTGATACAATGGAGTATTACTACGTCTGTTTACGCTTAGATATTGAACTCTTGTTTTGACACTAGCTCCGGCTTAATACGCCGCCGTAGACGCCTTGTTGATGAGCTGAATTCCTCGACAATGTCTTCGTCACAGCTGTCACTAGTCAATGCCGCCTCCACTTTCGTTTCCGTGTCAATGCTGAAGGCACCTTTCTCGCCAAACTCCTGCAAGTCACGAGCAGATGACAACAGTGCGACCTCACTTATATCGCCGCTGCTTGGTGTTTGCTTGACGGAAGCACACACTTCCTTCGCGAAAAGTTCGGGTGGCATGGGCATCAATTCTTGAGAGTGGACTTTTTCGCAGTCAACAAGCTTTGTCGCTTTCTCTGGCACCATCCACATGTAAGACACCTCGACCACGTTTTCACCGTTTGTCTGCTTGCCGGACTGCTTCCAGATATCAAAACAGGTCACGTTCGAGTCCTCGTTGGACCACTTGTCCGTGCCGTTTTTCTGAAAGAAGTACAACACGGCTCCCTTCGGCAACAAAGGACGTATTTTAGCCCACTTCTTGGCCATGTGCGCCGTGATTTCTGAAATCTTCTTAGTCGACGACAGCTTCAGCTCCACCTTTGGTCTACAGCCGCAGCGCACCACATCCTCCTTGGTGTGCTTGTCCCGGGGAACCATGCGCATCTTGATGTAAAACTTTTTTCGTGACAATTGCCGGGGCGTGTGGAATGCAACGCCATTTCGCGTGCGCGACCGCTTATCGGTAGGAGATGGACTGCTGAAGACAGCAGGTCCTGATGGAGCTCGACGGTTCTTCTTCGCAGAGCCAGGAGAAAGACATCGGTCCGTGGATACGCTGCGCTTGCGTTTCAGCATTACTTCATGGGACTCACCGCTATGCTGTTGTACAATAGATGAAGACAACACCTTCTCAGACATCGAAGCAGAACTGGCAGGCAGCATTTCTGCTACCTTGCTCGATAAAACAGAATGTTTCTTTCGCACCATTGGATGGTGAATCTGCACCGTTGAAGTCTCTGGAACTGTCACGCCCGCTCTACCACAACCTGAGCTAAGGTTTGACTTTGATACCCACGCTGAGATGGACGACAGACCAGGTGATGATGCACTGTTGTTCTTACGAATCGAGTTTTCTGGCTTTGCCTTGAGCATTTGACGGCGACTACGGATGATGGACTGAAGCAGCACATTAGCCAAGTTTGTCTTCACAAACGCCGGCGCCGAAGAAAGTGTTTGAAATCTACGTGCACATACAAGAAAGTAGTAAGAGTCACGGAGATGAACACCAACGCATCAAACCCTCACTCACTCGTCATGGTGCTTCTTGTCAGCCATTAGTTTGCTCCAGCACCACACTGCAATGCGCACTTGGTCTGGGTTCGTCAAGTCAACGTCGTTATCCACAACGTCCAGCATCTCGGTAATGCGCTGCAGCACTGTAGTGTAGAATTGCCGCACTTCCATAACATTCTTGGTTCTGATCTTCGTGCTAATTGCATCAAAGCGCTGCAACAGCAGTGAGCTAAACGGAGGCCTCGGCTCGCCTTCGGGTGAAGGCGGCCATTTGACCTTAAATAAGGAAAAGAAAGTGTTCTGCTCCCGCTCCTGCCACGACGTGCTCCTTGTCCTGGGTCGCTTAGTGACACCCAGCACTTTTATCTGTTCTTCGGTCTTGTTGCTCTCTATCTTGTTGGCCTGTCGTGGTGTCGTAGCTGCTGCCGTTTTCCTCAACGGTGAGCTAATTGTCCTGCACATCCTAGGGCTCCTCGAGTTTCGCCGTTGCATCTTCAGTGGGCTCATAGCCTCGGTAATATCTGCAAAAGGCTCGAGAATGGGCGAAAGTTCTGTGTCGAAGGGAAGATCCAGTGCTGCGTCCAACAGTTGCGTGTCGTGGTCTCCTAATTCCGCATTGATCATGAAGTCTGTTGTGGAGTCCTGCTCCACCGTCTTTCCGATTGTGCTTGAGAAGTCTATGCTGCTGCTACTGCTGCTGTATTCTGTCGACTTGTCGGCGAATACGTCCATGACCGGCACATTGCTAAACTGTTCGTCGTCCATCCACGCTGTGGGAAGTCCTAAGAAGCTATCGGAATCGAAGGGTTCTGTTGTTGATACAGTAAGACGCATAAATGAAAGGAAGTGGCAGTAGTATAGCGCTCAAGCATACCAGGACTGAGTTGTGAGGCGAACTGGTGGCTGTCTCCCATTGTCAATAGCGTGGTTGGCATGGAATGGACGGGCGTTGGAGACGCACAGAAGTGACAAGGAAAAGGGGGGATGGCGGTAGCACTATCGTGGACAATCGCAAGGTGTAGGGATTTGCCTCCAGCAGCAGCGACGAATGGAAAGCGAACTTTGTTACCTTCTTCTTCGAAAAGCAAAGTGTAAACCGTACTTTAGAGAATTGCGCGGGAAGTCTTTAACTACGAAAGCCCGCCAATAGAACGTTTAAACGTGTAACACAAGTCAAAGAGAAGAAGACGTTAAGACACAGTTCCATTATCTAGGATTTTCTATAGGTATCGGTCGGAAGTGCATGCGAAATGAAAGTCGCTTACTCCTCGTCAGAGTCGCTCCAGTACTCGCCAGCAGCTTCAGCTTCCTTGCGAGCTTTATCTTTAGCCTTCTTCTCCTTGCGCGTCAGTTTGCGCTTAATTTTCGTCTTCGTAACATTACCGAAGGCATCTGTCACCTCCTCCTCGTCCTTCTGCTCGATTTTCGTCTTGTCCTCCGCCTGCTGGCCCTCGATTTTCAGATAACCAGCTTCGACGTTCCACGTCTCCTGCGTCAGAGCCGATGAAAACTCGTTGTGGTGCGTAATCATTACCACACCGCCGTTGAACTCCTTGATAGCCGAAGCAAGAGCGCCAAGAGAGTCGCGGTCAAGGTAATTCGTCGGCTCATCGAGCACCAGAATGTGCGGGTTCAGCCACATGGCAGCGGCCAACACCACCTTCACCTTCTGGCCGCCAGACAGACCGCGCATGCGTGAGTGAGTGCCGAATTCAGCGCCCAAGCCAAAGCAGTCAAGGTGTTTCTGAACGGCAATGGCCGTCGGCGGTCGGGCCTGCAAGTTCGCGCGAGCGGCTTCACGGTCGTCGGCAATCTGCAGAAGCTTGTCCCAGCCCCACTTCTCACACTTCTCGCGCGGCACCCACGCGTTCTCGTCAGCTGGCAACTTCTCCCACTTCAGCTCGTACTCGAAACTCTTCTTGAATTTACGACGGGACACAATCTCCTCCAGAACACGCTTCTCGCCCTCCCAGTTCACTGGCTTCTTGTAGTGCTCCTTCTCCTCCTTGCTCAATTTACGCGTCTCCTTTGCCAAAAGCTCCTTGTCCTCACCAGACTGGAAACGCCACTGAATATACTGATTCGCCGTCTCATCCAAGTGAGACTCAATGTGGTGGAAAGCGTGCTGAGCAACATACGCAAAACGCATCGAAGGGTGCTTCCACACTTGTCCGCTCGTCGGCTCAACCTCGCCAGTCAGCATCTTGATCAGCGTCGACTTACCAGCACCATTCGGACCCAGAACAGCAATACGACTCGACAGAGCGCACGTCACAGAAATGTTGTTGATCGACGGCTTCGGCGTGCCAGGGTACTGGTACGAGCAGTTCGTCAGACGAATAATAGGCTTGCCCTTGTTCTTGATGTCAGCAAGGAAACCAGGCTCCGGGAAAGTGAACTTCACGTTCTCTGACTCCAGCTCGTAGTATGCTTTAGCCTCCGGTTTCTGTTCCACAAACTTGGAAAGGTTTCCCTTGTAGATCTTCAGCTTACGAGTCTCGTAGTGAATAATGTTGGTGCACACCGTGTCCAAAAAGCCAGAGTCGTGGGACACCATGATCGACGTCACATTCGTCAAACTCGTCAGGTAGTTCTCCAACCACGCCACGTTCTTCACGTCCAAGTGGTTCGTCGGCTCATCGAGAAGCAAGATGTCGGCCTTCTGAAGCATGGCACGGGCCAGCTCCAATTTCATCTTCCAACCACCAGAAAGAGTGCCCACGCCCTGAGCCTGCATTTCCGGAGTGAAACCCACACCGCCAAGAGTGTCTTCCACCTCCTTGCGTGGAGTGTTCTTCAGATCCTCATCCACCAGGATAAAGTCCACCACGGACAACTCCGCCTCCGAAGCCTGCAGGTTGTGCTCAACAAACACAGTCTTCAGCTCGTCGCGGCTCGGGAATCCCTCTAGCTGCCCGTTCGAAATGGCGCGCATAAGCGTAGACTTACCGCAACCATTCGGACCACACAAACCGTAACGGTGACCACGCTTGAGACGAAGACGAGCGTTGTTCAAAAGAATCATACCACCGTAAGCAAGCGAGAACTCGCAGTTGCAAAGGTCAGGAATGCCTTCGTCACAGTCCACGTCCTCAATGAAGATCGACTTGTTCTCCTTGAAACAGCGGTCGCGGATCTCATTCGCAAGCGGCTTCAGGTCCGCAGGCTTCAGGAAACTCTTGAAGTACGCACTAATCTCCTTCTCGAAGACAGCCTTGTTAAAGTTACGGGCAACCACCAAGAAGTAGCAAATGCCTGTCACATAGTCGATCAAGAAGCTGTCAATTCCAGCCTTCACGGCGGCAGGACTGTCGGCAATTGACTTGATCACGACATTGTGGATGTTTTCGTAGTCGACCTTCAACTCGTCTTCAGACACCTCCATCGAACCACCAGCCACAAACAGCGTCTCGTGGGCGCGAGTGGCGACCTCGCGACACTCAGGGTCGGCTTGGGTCTCAATGACCTTCTTCAGACCCGGCAGCAACTTCGGGATGAACAGCTGAGCCTCAGCAGGGTCGTCCATCAGTTTGCACATGTTGTCGATAATGACAGCAGCTTGACGCTTCACAGCGGTCTTGCCCTCGGCCAGAGCACGCTTAAGTAGCGGCTCCATAATAGCAAGGGCGGGGGCCTCCACGGTCTTCACAAATGTGGTCGAAGCCAACTTGTGGGTGCACTCAGGCACCTCCGTAGGGTTAGCGAGACAGCTCACAAGTGCTGGGATGAACGGCTCGATGTCCATGTTGCCCACAACGCTGCACGCCTGGGTCATTGTCTCCTTCGCGGCAACCTTCACTTCCTTGCGGGTGTCCCACATGCAGTCAGTCACCTGCGGGATGATGTCAGGCAAACAGCGTCCGACCTGGTACGGAGCGATCTTCGACAACGCAGCCACAAGATCCAGCGATCCCTTCTTGGTCTGCCACTTCTTGGAGCGGTCTAGACCGGCAAAAAGAATCGGCAAGATTCGGATCGTCGAGTTCTTGTTCGCTGAACTGATGATCGTCAGGGCAGCTTCTTCAGCCACAGGACGCACAGTCGTCTTCTTGTCTGCCAGCAGATCCAAGAACACAGACAGTAGGGGTACAAGGTACGCCTCTACACGCTCGGCGTTTTTCTGCATAAGATCGTCCACGACGTACGCAGCCACGATCTTCGCATCCGGATCGGTGCCGGTCAAAGCGTTGCGCAGCTCTTGCGAGACAACACCGAGGTTCAAGTTGGCATCGCCTCCAACGAGCTCCGAAATCTTCTCCGCTGCGACTTTTTGCTGGTCGGCTGAGCTCTTGAAAGCCTCCTTCAGCGCTTCAGTGAAGTGCTTGCTCTGGTCGATGGCGAGTTTGCTGATGCCGTCAGTGGGAGCGTACGGGGCCATGGTACCGAATTCAAAATGTAATTTCTTGGGCAATTGGTGTGGGGTACTAGAGGCGCTCGTGTGGCTTGAGCTCGGCGGAGGAAATTCCGGAATGAAAGCACACGGAGAGCAGCGGCGGCGGTGGCGGTGGCGGCGGAATCATTGATTGCCTCTCCGCCAGTCAGAGGACGAAACCACCGTGTCCAGTCAGCAAGCTGGAGCGACCGGGCCGCTGGCTGGGAAAGGGCGACAGCCAGTAGGGGTGTGTGATGCTCGTGCTATGTAAACCTGCATTTGGAGCCAGCTTACTAGGCGGCAGTTAGAGAAAATCTATTCTTTTTAGAAGGTTTGCCGTGAACTTGTCTCTCGAGACATGTCTTATCGTGTGGTGTACCGATGTAACTCGGTGCAACAGTCAAATCCTTCAGCAAAACGGTGTAAAAGTCTATGCAGAATATCATACGATTTATAAGAGAAGATGAGCAACAAAGAATCTTGTTGTACGAGACGACGATGGATGTCTATTCGGCATGACTTCAGGATCGGCACGATTGCCCGACTGGACAACGCAGCAGCAGATGCTTTACCTCAAAGATTCTGCGCGATGATCGCACCACCATCGGAGACACCAGGCACCAAAATCATAGAGGTAGCCGAATTAATAGCAAATTAAGGACTGCAGAATAGCGTATGACTTGACAAATATTCTTTCGACATTTTCTTGAAACGGGTCTTAAAAGGTCTTACCATCATCGTCTATCTGACGACAAGCTAGCCGTCGTAGCTCAATATAGAACATCACTTACTAAACCTAATATAGTCGAGCTTCAATGCTAGCTATTATAGCGACGACACGGACCGTTGACTCATGCTACCTACCCGTCAGAACAAATTTGAGAAATGGTTTCATATTTAGCAAGGTACGCACTGTCATGAGGAGAGGTCTTACTGGCTAGACGTCTTAGCCTGTCGCTTCTGACTCTTCAGAACTTCGGGGAGGGGGGGGGGTACGTGGCCGCGATGTTTGGCGAGCGTGGCTGGCTCGAAAGCTGCACCGAAAGCGTGCCATCTTTCTCCCGTTGTCGTCAGGCCCTCCTTCGCCCATTAGCTTGGATGGTGTAGAGGTTCATGGAGGAACAACTGGCTGCTGCTACAGACGGCATGGTCGTCCTATATGTCCACGCTGGCCATGTCGGTTGGCCGAAGCGGCAAGGATGTATTCTAATTTCTACGCAGCATTTGGACTGGACAACGCAAACACTATGATAATGGTGCAGTCGAACGTCTTGCACAAACTAGACCTTTCCTTGATACAGGTTAAGTCCAAGCAAGTGCACTGTTCTAGTGATGGGAATATACACATGCACATGGCAAGCACATATGCATAAACAAACATGCTGGATATAGCGACCTGCCAAATGGTGCAGCTCCGGTGATCAGTTGTTCCGCTTCCTGTCGGATGGTGTTCGTAGTCGTCGCAAATGAAATTCACTGCCTTGATGTATGTATTGTCCTGCATTGCACGACAGTATTCGTAACGTCTCCGCCTTTGTCTTCGTCTCAGCGCAGCATACTATGCGGGACTATCGTCTGTCGATTAAATGGTCGACTCTTGTACCTCTGTAATCTGAGTTCGTCATGCTGACTGTCGGACTGGCCTCGTCAAGTTTCGCTGTTTGTTTTCTGGTGCTGCTCTTTCGCCAGTGTCGCGTTTACGCGGCGAAATAGCTCCACCTCTCCAGCGTTAAAGCCTTGACAACCCGTTCTATCGTGCAGCCCAGCTCCTCGGACCGTTTCTTGCTCAGTCCGTCAATCGTTTCAGCAGCCCTTTTCCACTCATTTCGACTGACTTGTGACGCGCTTGACCACGTGGCCGCTGCGAGGCAAGCGACGTGGCACTCAGTCTAACGACGCTGAGGCAATGCGCCTGCTAAACAGCATATTTTGCTTGGCACCGCCAAAGAAAGCTCCTTACCGCAGTCATTCGATTACTGCCTCGTCAACAAAGCACAAATGCTGCAGGCAAAACAAACACACACCACCACTTTACCGCTCGCGAGGCTCCGTGCAAAAAAATAGCAAAAAACATACCAAAAAAACACTTTTCCGGGAACACCCCCACATTTCACTTTTTTTGATTGACAGCACCCACCCGTTTCGGCGCGCAAATTGCTTGTATGGATGCTTGCCGTGATGCTGCTCAATGGATCACCAAATTGTCCTGAAATTACTTGTTCAGTGTGGTTTTGCTTTGATGCACGGGCGACATCGATTTTTTCTTCGTGGCTGCAAGCTTTTCCACATCAGCCCACGGCGCTTTGGTCGACACACCTTCGAGGTCAAAGTTAGGAGCACGAACGCTCGTACCTGGATGCGTGCTCACCGGAATATAAGTTGATCCGTCGTCGGCTTCGTGGCTCGGAGTCCATGTGCAAGGGAACAAGTTACCGAAACGCAAGTGCTGGATGACTGGCAGCTTCTTCAGCACTTCACCTTCGTACAACTTGAGCATACCTCCGTTGGTCTTTTCCCACGATGGTAATGCACTGATATCGTTCAACATTGGCGATGTCTCTGCAAAGGGCGAGCCTGCCTTTACTTCCTTGATGAACTTGATTGCGTCCAAGTATAAGTAGTCCGCATGACTCGCCTCAAGCACACTGTCATCGTGCACACTTTCAGGTAAAATCTCGTGCTGTCCGATGAGTTGCGCAGATCCAAAGTAAAAAGGAAGACAGTGATAGTCATCCAGTCCCCAGACACCATGAGAGCCTGCCGGCTCTAGCATATATTGCTTCTGTAGGCGGCGCATTAGCGCCAGATATGAAGTGAACAGCCGGAGCACGAGTGCTGGAAAGTCCGACTGCTTAAAAAAGCCGATTTTGTGCAGACAACCTACAGCAACACCTATGTCAGCACCGTCACTCCTCTTGGCACTTTACAACGTTGCAGCACGTACACATCCACACTACAAAGCTAGTTTCGTGGCCCGTGCCATAGTCGATCCGAGTACGGTTTCCAAAAGAGTCATCCAGATATGCCGCCAGTTCGATGACAGCACCACGCTGCTCATCTGGCAGCATGTTTTCTTGCATTGTGCGTGTCCTCTATTCCCAAACACGGTAGTGTCAAGTAAGAGATTCCAAGACAGCAGAATAGGAAGTCGTGTATCTCTCACTCACCTCGATAACCCGATCGTAGAATGCACGGAAAGCCTTGTTGCCGAAGCGCATAGGCTGCTGAATAGGTGGAATCTCGTCAATCCATGAGTTGATCTCGCTTACTAGATCCACTGCCTTCTGAACGTTCTGCAAACATCGCGATAATGTTCAGCGCAAGTAAGTCTTTCAGCTTTCTGTCTTGCTACACACTGAGTAGTATCGCACCGGTGACACTATATAGTCGCTCGAGACGCGTGTGCTCTTGACACTTTCATTTAGATGCTTTACAAACACCAAGATCATCTGCTGAGCCTGAGAAAACGGTAACATGAACACGGTAAAAAGCATCAGTTTACGTCGGTAAAAAGAAACACACAAAGGGCCGGATAGAGAGACAAGCTCAGGGGACATCGACGTATGCAAGGAGAAGCATATGACGCACCGGGGATCCCTGGAAATGTTCCAGATCTCTCTGCACGAAAATGGCCCGAGAAGGCTCCTTGTAGCTGCTGCTCATGTTTGGCGTTCTTTGTTTCTTTCTTCCCCTTGCTCGGTATTATCTGATTTCGACTAGGTGCGATTTATCCTGACGTTCAACTTCAACTTGCACTTCATTTCTGTATGTTGTGCTGCTTACTCTACTGGCAACAGTTCGCCATATACACAGAGACTAGAGCTGAATGGCATCAAAGACGTACGCAGGAACGTGGCCGTCCAGGATGCTGCGCTTGATCTTGGCGCACCGTGCGAACTCGAGCATGAAGATTAGCGAGTTGACCACATTCACAGGAAGTTTTGTTGGCAATGACGCTGACTTGCCTTTTTTATCAGCTTTTTCGGCAAAAATGTCGTTAACTTGGGTACGCACAAACTGGCCCAAGTAAGCCAGGAATTTCTCGGTGTACGAAGGGTGAAACTGCTTGAAGATCGTGAGGATGCCTACGAGCAGAGGCTCGCCGTCAATGGGGTTCTTCCCAACGCGACTGAGTGCGCCAAAGTTGCGGTCGTACTGCAGCTTCGGCATGTAGGCCACCACAAAGAGCATAAACATTGCTGCAAGTCCTTCCATAGGCTCTGCAACGGTCACGTAAATCTTCTGGAATGGATCATTTGCTCCTGTGTTCTCCAAATATTTGTTTAGTTCCACAAGCACGGGGTTGCCGTCATTGCCAGGATACGGTTTGTTCTTCGGGTCACGGTAGTGTGCGCGAATATCATTCAGAAGTGAAATGTTCAATGTGTCCAGCGTCGTGGCTAGCAAATTAGCGTCCAGCCGGCTGGAAAACGAAAGCTCGCTTGAAATCTGTCGTCGGATAAGTGCTGCCTGACCAATAATAAGCACTGCCTTGAGCAGCTTGCTCATGATCTTCTCTACCTTCTTCAGCGCAGCTTCGTATAGTTTCGTCGAGTGCTCGGGCAGCTTCCACTCTGGCACAAGTGCAGCGGAGAGCTGGTCCAGGAGCGGCAAGTAAGGCGTCACAGCTGATCCCCAGAACTTGACCAAATTGTTGAGTGTGTGCACAATACGGAACGAGAGCATACGATCTAGACCTGCGAGACCCAGTAGACCTACGCTCTTGTGAAGAACCGAGAAGGCACCAATGCCACAAACTTCATTGCCATCTTCGGAAAACCAGCCGATAGATTGCGGTGAGTAGATTGTCTTATGAGGGTCCGTCATGGTAAAAAGCGCATGCATGAGGCGTCCCATGAAGTTCACACTCATATCACCTGATGGCGGCTGGAAGCGCGGAATCGGAATAGCGCGGCTTTGGTACTGTGATGCGCGGTCGTAGACCTTTTTCTTCAAGTAGCGGTTGCACTCTTGTTCGACGTTGTAGTTGATGATACGAGACAGCTCCTCGTGCCACATGCGCAGACCGTAAATTCCAATATAGTCTTGAATGTACTCGAAAGAGAGTCGGTAGGCATCCAGGTTGGAGGCCAGCTTGACGAACACCTCATTGCATTCTGCAGACGTATTCTTCTCAAAGTTGAGCACCTCGTGAAAAGCGAGCGATACACGATAGACAAGCTCTTTGCGCAGTCCATCCTCCAGCACTTGTCGAGGATCCACCTCGATGATACCAAGCAATGTGCGCTTCATGGCCAAAATACCCTCAGTGTACTTGGAAACTTCATTGGTTGCACGTGCAAGACGGTAGCGCTCGTTTAGCTGGGCGTGGTTTTTCAGCAACATGTTCTCAAATTTCACGGGAATCGGCTTCATGTGGTCAGTCTGCAGTTTCACTATGCCCGCCAAGATACGGAAAACGCTCTGTGGAATGACTTCCATAACGCGGCGCACGTAGTCCACGAGCTCAGCCGAATAGTACTCAGCCACCGAGATCACATCTTCGGACCCGCACTGGTGGATACGCGTAAGCGGCACATCCAAAATCGACGCGAACTTCAGAAACATTGCACGCAGCAAAATGACAGATGACGGATCATTTTTCACACGCTGGTGCAGGATTGTCATAAAGTCGTTGATGACCTCCCATGCATACGACAGATCCGACACGTTTTCGACAATTCCCATCACTTCGTCTCGAATGCGCACGGTTCGCACCATTTCAGTAAGAAACTCGCGAGACTCCTCAAGGTACGCTTTGACTTGCAAATTCGTATCGATTTGATCAAATTGCTCGACATGGCCCAGCGCTTCAATCAGCCGTTTGATTCGCCGCCCAGCCTTGATATGATCGATGTAATCCAAGCTGTTGACCTTCTCGGCCAAGTCATTGAACCACTTCATAAGATCCTCGTTACGTTCTACGCGGGTGAGCGGCTTCTCGCCGGAAAAGTATTCGCTAAGCTCCTCCATACGCTCTGATGTTTCCTTCATGCAACGCTGCCATCGATCTTCTTTACTAGCTAGTAGAGCCTCGAACATTCGCTTCAGCTTCCACTCCAGTTGCGAGGCCTTGAGCAGTAGTGTGATCAGCTTATCCGGATCTGTGCCTTTGTCAAAGATCTCACGCTGCGCCGTGGAGTTCTCCATCATGGCTATTACTGGTTGAATGCGAGAGTGCATCATAGTCCACCGGATCGTCACGTTGGCATTGCGAATACAGTTCAACAGCGGGTCAAGGTTTTCCAGCACGTACATTTCGGTAAGTACTCCTTCGGTCAGAAAGTAGTTCAGCTCATCGATGGACCGCTGCATCTGCTGTGCCTTCTTCTTCGTAATGTGAGCGATATTTGACGGTTCTAGCGTGTTTGCAAGTGCCAGCCGTGCGGCTGGATAAGCCGCCCACTCCAGCGATAAGTCGGCTACTGCTCCCATATACGTTGTTATGATGAAGTTGTCGTTAAAGTGGCGATCCACAATTTCACGCATGCTCGCCTTTTCATGAATGAGGATATCCGGAGCAAAGAACAGGATCACGAAAAGCATTGAAGCTTGTACTGCAAGTCGAGTTGAACGATGAGTGCGGTGTGGGAAGCAGGGCTCTTGCAAATACACATCGTCAGACTGCAGTTTACCGATTACCATGCTGACAACCTCCTCTGGCGGTTGAAAACGCTTGAAGTATCGCTCTGGGTACTGGGCCGGCTTTGGCTGGCCAGGCAGGTATCCCGTCACGCGGCATAATTTGCAGACTTCGTCAATATTCTCCAGCGCAGACTCGCCCTTGCTTCGGTAAAAGGCAATGACCATCTTCTCACGTGTCGGACCGGGGATCTTGCGGTCTAGTAGCAGTAAGATCACGCCGTAGAGATACAACGCCTCGCACATGAGCTGGGCGCCGTCAGTGTCCAGCAGGATATTGGCCAGCGTATGCTGAATGAAAAACCCTTTTTCCAGGTTGCTCAGAAACTCCAGATAGTCGCTGATGTACTGATCATCAATACGCAAAAGCACAATTATCCAATGAGTCAGTGTTCTTACACGCATCATCTTCTAACTTGAAGCAGCAAGCATACCTTGTAAATACCATCAAACAGCTGGTAGAATCGATCCAGAATGTCTTCGTGGTTGTCCATGAATTCATCGTCCACATCCAGAAGTTCCTGGCAAAAGAGAGAGACAGCAAACAAATCCATCGTATCAGACCTGCCCGTATACAATGTCCATTACTCTCGACATTCTCTTACCGTGTTGCTATTGACCATGTTCTCGAACTCCTCTGGGTTCTTCAAGTATGCAAAGTCGAATAGAATGTTCAAATACTTGAGCTGCTCTGGGTCTTCTACATGTGAAGGCCCCATGAAAACGCTGCAATACAGACAGACAACCACGTTAAAAGATGGCATTAGCTATTGCTCTTTTGCTCAAGCAATTCTATGCGTACACACCCCGGTATGTTGTTGGAAAGACGAAGCAGTTCAGCGATGATGGCACTACCACGACTCACAAGACGCAGCAGTGTTTGACCGCAGTCGTTCTCCTCGGCAAGGAACTCCATGACCGCAGGAAAAATCGACCTTGAAGCGTTTACGCAAGGGGGGTGTGGTACGTCACACGGAAAATGTCGGGAGGTTGTATACCGGTATGCAGCTGGTAGATTCGTGCTTTTTTATGATAGGAAGCCTACAATATCCAGGACTACCTGGGAGGATACTATCTCATATCCACGATTTTCTTGCTAAACGTGCTATCCAGCACGTTGGTCGCATCAAATGACCCATCACCTTGCTCGTTTTGATGTCCACAATGAATGCGTTCCCTTTACATCGACAAGTGCACAGAACAGCGTCACCATGTTTCCAATTGTTTTCTGTGAGGAGCGTTCCTTATTCGTGTTTCAGAAGTATGGAGGTAAGAGAGGGTTGGGCAACACGCGGACAAGTCGATGGATGCTAACCTACTAGAAATTGAATGGTAACCAGTAGCCATTGCGTCAGGACCGATAATAGTCAGGAAGAGGTCCTGTTTGCCATTGAATGTTCAATGTTCATTGGAATGTGTGCAATGCGTAGGCGGATCTTTTCATCCTCACGCTATTTCTACCTTCCACCAACGATAAGTAAAACACAACTATCCGATAGAAGAGCTCGCGGTAAAAGAAGCTGTTTTACAGTCAATTTGATTGTCTGTCAAAATTTATTAAAGCAATACGAAGTACTACCAGTATCAGCTATCGCTCAACCGGTATACTACTGCCTCATTTTTCGCAAAGCCGATGCAGACAATGGATGCTGCTAACAAGCGTCGAGTGCCTGCCGATGCGGAGGCGCAAGTCGAAGAGGGGGGTCGTAACTTACCCGGTACTCGCTCTATCAGTCGACAAAAAGCCCGCGCGTCGTCGTCGTGGCTAGGCGCGCCGCTTGTTTACGCCGCGGTGACATTCTGCAGCCTCATGATCTTCGTGCACGTGTGGCAGTTCTCGAGCTTGCAGGAGGATCCAGTGCTGTCTACGCCGTTTTACAACAAGACGATGGTGCAGTTCTCCACAAAATTTGGGACCTTTACGATAGATCTGTATCCAGAGCATGCGCCTAAGACCGTGGAGGCCTTCAAGAAACTCGTGGACAGCGGTTTCTACCTCAAAGATGCAGGCTTCTACTACAATGAGCCGAAGTTCGTGCTGCAAGGAGGGGGCTTTCTCTTTGATAAGGAATCACCTGTCGGTGACCTACCGGTAGAGTACAGCGCCCCAAGCACCGAGAGGATGGTGGTAGTCGCACGCGGCCGTAAGCCGGACTCGGGCAACACCGAGTTTGCCATTATGCTACACGACAATACGGAGAGAAACAAGCCAAAAGAGGATGAACCTGGTTACACAACATTTGGACGAGTCGTAGAAGGCTGGCACACAATTGGGTTTATCTCGAAGAAAATGGCGCCTGGATTCATAGCCGAGGAGGACCGAGATCGCCAGATTGGATTCAACAAAGTCGAGTTTGTGGAGCGTCTTACGAATGATAATTACGAGGCCAGAAAGCGGCTAGAAGAGCTAACGTATGTGCTGGAGACCCCACACAGCGTGGTGATTATCTCCGAAAAAGACTGCCCCGAGAAGAAGGAGGTGCAGAAGATGCTTCACAAGTTCCGCACGACTGTGCGCATCAAGGAGGTCGGCTTTGCGAGCCATATCCCGTTTGATCTGGAAGCGGTGAAGGCGTTGACTGGCCAAGAAATACTTCCGCTTGTGTTTATCAATGGTCAGTTCATTGGTGGCCTGCGTGAAGTGCAGAAGCTAGAACAGAAAGGCATGCTTCGTACAATGCTGGAAAAGAGCGGAACACTTGCTGAGGATATCGTGTGGTCTGCCGTCAACCAGAATCCGCTGGTACTCTTCAGCAAGTCATACTGTCCGTACTGCAAGAAAACCAAAGAGACGTTGGCCGGGTTTGGCGCCAGACCCGTGGTGTTCGAACTAGATACTCGAGAGGATGGTGCAGCTATCCAGGCATTCCTGTTCCGATTGACACGCCAGTCCACCGTACCTAACCTTTTCATCAATGGGAAGAGCGTTGGCGGAAACGACGACGTGCAGGAATTGCATCGGTCTGGCGAGCTGTTGGGCCTGCTCAAAAAGGCCCGAGCCATTGACTAAGTGCCATGCATCTGCTGAACGAAGGACATGTTAGTGGAGGAGGAGGAAGAAAAGAGGACTCGTCAAACAAAGTGACCATTTGTTTAGTGCTGATGATTGGTGTTCAACCAGGGCGTCATGTGGTTTTACTCATTTTCATAACCTTATCATACTGTCAGTGCCTCACCATAACGCTATACCGGAGGTAGATCACGTGTGCAAGTGGCTGTGGTCGTAAAACTGTTTGGTGCTGGCTCCCTTTGGGCTCGGACGATTGCCGGTGGCATCTTCAGCACCAAGGCCAATCAGCTCAGATGTGAGCATAAATGGCCCGTTATTACGTTTGTATTGCGAGTTGCCCACGCGCATCGTATAGAATGTGTCTCGATGCGACTTCTGGTTGAATTCGGTGGTCTGGGACCGTCCGATATCGTAAAGATGCTTTGTCTCCTGAAGGCCTTCAGGAAAGTGATGGCTCTTGTTGAGAGAGTCAAGGGCATCGAAGAGACCCGGCGAATCGCTCTGCTTTTGTTTGTCCAGAATCTTCATTTCCGTATGCAGTGTCTCGCGGTACTGCTCTGTGCGAATGTGGCTCATGAACTCATCTCGTCGACTTGCGTCCTTGGAGCCAAAGCCAGACTTACGCGAATCCATCGGTTGTGACTTAATGTATGCCGTGTTATCCTGCAACGGATCTGACGTGTACGTCTTCTTGTCAAAATACCCAGATCCATTACAAGTGCTCTTTGCCGGCGCTGTCAAGATCTGCTTGCCCTTGTGACGTGAGTTCTTGCCTTCGATCAAATGCGGATCTCGGTATGGATCACCGATGGTGAGGTAGCTCTGAGCAATGTTCTTGTTGAGCACTTTGGTCGAGTACATTTCTCGAGTTGATTCAGTCGAGTGATTTTAGCGGTACAAGGCTGGAAACCTACTGCGTTCTTCGGCGACAGCTTCGTGGAAAAGTGCCGACTGTTCTCATCCTCTTTGTCACCGTTGCCGATAGTGTCTTTCAATAGGTCAGGTGCTGAAGGTGCGATAAGAACATGGTACGAGTACTAAAAATACGGGGCTCGCCATGCTGGTTGCAAGAAAACCGAGAAGTATGCCATAGCGTACTCATCTGCCAACTTTGCGAGGAAGTTGGAGTACTTGATTAATTATCCAGGTTGGTTGTGTACCATAGGCATGCTGACTATGCTGTCGATATGTCCATGACTTGGGTAGAAATATACTTGCACGATATTGCGTTCGTTACGATGCTTAGGTAGAGGATTGACGTATCTGGTCCGGGCGATTCTTCTTCTTTCGCCTTCTTTCGTGGCACCTCCCTTGCTGTGGACTAAGGACTTCTCTCGTTGCAGTAAACAGCACCCGTATTCCGGGATCTAGTGCGATGACGACATCTGACAGTACCACAGGACACATTGAAGCCTTCTTGTCGGGTCTCTTCTTACTCTCTATCTGTGGCCGAAACAGCAGAACTGATGCACCGTATCTGTCGCTCGTTACTTGATTGGCAAAGAGGCGGCTACCGTGCTAGTACTTTTCATTCATAGTCATCTCTCCAAGAACTCGCCTTCATGGATACTTTCCCACATATCGTGATTCTTCTGCGCAACAAGACGTGTTTGAGAATTTGAAGCTGCAGTGATGTCACATGACCGACTCCTCCATTTGCACCAATCAGACACATATTGAGCACGAAATATCTACAAATATGAGCGGACGACGACAGAGACGAAGCTCCAACCACAAACGAGCACAAGCTGCAGTCAGGCATGGAGATGGCTGTCAAATATGCACACATACACAGAGTCATTCGTTAGATGGGGAACGCTTCTGATTGCTTGATGATGATGGTGACTAGACAGATGATCCAATCGATCTCTTGATTCAGTGAAGCAGACCAGATCATCTGGGACGTTTATGCAAAATGTTTTGCCTGTATGCACTGCAAAGTAGCTGCCGTGGTTCCCACTCCGTACCTAATCTTTTAATTTTGCATATACACGGTAAAGGCTGATCCCAACCAACTGGCTGGTGCATCATTCATTGCGCATTTTGCTGTCACCGGTACACAAGTCCATCTTGACGACTCTCATTGCTCTTCGACACTCGAGTCAACTAACCGCTGCGCTTTCTGATCTTTAACATGCAAGCTGCCATGTCGGTCACTAAGTGTCTCACTCTTCTTGCCATGGTTTTGGCCATTGCTTTGGGCGGTCATGCGGTATCAGCGGACACCACCAACTCAAACAAAGCAAAGCAGCTCGTGTCCCTTGGTTCGATGCCATCATCACCTAGCAGTGTTGCTGATGAAGACAGCAAGATGCATTCATTGCGGACTCGTGATACAACCAGCGCAGAGACCGCCGAAGAGAGAAATGGCCTCGAGATAGAAGAGCTCAAGAAAGCATTGATCGTGGTGGAGGAAGCCCCGATAGGAACGCGGCTTGGAAACTTTCTTCCCGATAGCATGAGGATGGTGATGTCCCAAGTCAAAGCAAACCTACTGCCCAAGAATTCGCCAATGATATGGTTTGACGAAGGCTGGTTGCCGGCACGTGTCGAATTATATCTCGGCGATGTATCTTCTGGTCGGGCCAAACTACTCATGGATGAATTCATCGAGCTGTTCAACACGCGCGATATCGGCATACGCCAACATTTCGTCAGATGGTTTAAAGACGGGCATCAATCAATCGAAAGTCAGCTGGAGGAAAGGTATCGTTTCGGCAAAGAAATGGCAAACTTCTACGATGATGAATATACGGTGTGGCGCGTAAATCTAATTCAAGTTGCGAAAGACAAGTCGAGTAGCATTGAAGATGCAGAAAAGATCGACTTTATTCTACGCGAACATTTCAAAAGATGGAGCTCCAACGGTATCACAACGATCAAAGGGCTGCTGCGCGCTTGCATACTTGATCCTGTACAGATAAAATATTACGAACAAGAATACCAGAATTTCCGCTCCCTTGTTGAGGAAGCTCAAAGTGTCGCTACTACACGACTTACACGGGAGGGACTACCTGAAGAAGTTGCGGCGAAGCAGCCTCTTTTGATGAACATGGCAGCTTAAGAGAATCAGCTTGATGAGCTGGTTCCAGTGGCTGACTGGTTGTAGATAACGCTGGTTGACGTAGTTGCTGACAGGACGCGCAACTTTACACATTCTTGGGCTGCTGCAATGATCCGTGAAAATGCTTCCTGATTGCCAAAGCCGCACGACACTTGTATGAACGCGCAAGTGTGGGATATCGAGAAGCTCCTGATATGGTCTCAAGGGTTGATGTAGGTACTCTCATAACCAAAGCAACACATGTGTTTCCTCTATTGATTCATCCGACATTATGCATTTGTGCGACGCAAATTTTAATAGAAGTTCGTGTCAACATTCCTTGTCGGAGTAGTTTTGATCTCACATACATCTCTTGTGTAGTAGATGTAAGAAGAATGCGTAAGCTACCGTTGGTCTAGCTCATTCAGCTTCGAATCATGCATGCATAAGGTAGTGGCAGCTTGGGCAAGACTTCAGTAAGCTGAGAATGTCACACGTACCAGCAGGTACTATCACCGTGTCTGTTAATCGAGTTTTTCACCAGGAGCAAAAAATCTTGGATAGAGCGGAATGCTGCCGAGGAAAGCTTTACGCATTGATAACTCGAAGATAGGCTGGCTTTACACAGTGTGATGCTGAATCATATGGTCGAGCAACTCCACATCATTTGCAATAGCTGATCTCACGAAAGAGTTCATGAATTTGATGGTGGTCGAACGTGACAGGATGCCAAGCTTCTAAGATTCTCAACAATCAAAAGTGCCACACGAAGATATAATCATATACGAAATTGGGAACTCCACAGTACTGGAGTTACAACAGCTATAAGTTTTCGACTCACCTTAGTGACCTGGCGTTGATCAGCGCGACATTGACCACATTTAAGAGTGTGTCGAGTTGCAGCATGTGTAAAATCTGTTCAACAGTCGTATGCGCCGCAGTATTTATGAGTTTATATTTGCTCACGGTATGATGTGATACAAAAACAAATCAGTTGGTAATATTTCCATAAGATATTTACTCCGCAATGTTTGTGTACCACGCCAATTCTGACACGCTGCAAGACGACCGTACCACTAGCAAAACTAATTGTTTTTGTATTTTGTATCTTGCAAGAGGATCAGTATATCGGGAATGGGTCTATGCAATTGGCGTGGGTCTTTTTGTACCAAATGGGTCTTTTGTGCTATGAATTTTGCTCTGCTGCTCTCTGAAGTTTCTGCAAGTAAAACCACTTCTTCGATCGCACGCTGTTTGGTCACTGACCGCCAATCTATTCCTCGTAGTCATGGCTGCATAGATCCTCCACCCTTTCCTTTATGTGACGTCGTCGTATCTCGATTTGAAACTTGCTTGCTATGCATATGATTATCATTTGTCATGCACTTTACCAAATTGCTTCAGATGATCCCGGAATCGTGTATTGTGTATTGATGATACAGAGTCCCATGGCAAGCCGCCATTGACTCTTCGGTTGGAAGAAGCTGGGCTTTTTTTCACAACCTAGGATGCACAAACGCTCGTTTAAAATTCACACACGTCCGCCCACCTGCACCCCAGTATCCGCCTCCTCAAATGCGACTTGCAGCCGGGGCAACTTCGCGTGGCTCGCTAACGACTGTATGGTTGAGGTTTGTATGTAATGCTGGTAATCGAAATTACCATCGATCCTATACTCCATAAGAAGCGCCACCGCTATGTTGCGTGGGTGTCAATGCTGTCGTCGCTCCGTCTGTAGGCTTTCCGAAGAAAACTTCCACCAGCAGCCTCCAGTGACAGTGCAAGCCGTGAACATATTGTATCGATTCACGAACATGGCTAAATCTTTAGTAACTATAGCAACGTGATTGACCGCGTTGCGTAGACACAGGCTGACATTGCATCGATTCCGTGATACTGCTCTCGGATACATAATGCTAGCTGTGGATGTAGCAGATGAAGAAGCGTCAGAAGAGTCATGATAGAAATGCGGAGGTTTGGTGGCAGCGAAATTCAAAATTATAATGAATAAAATTGTCAAAGCAAAAAGCTACAAGCACTGTAAAATTAAGCAATCCTAGGACTACTTTTCGTGCTCTAAATTTGAGCTTGGTTTGTTAAAAATGAGGAATGTGACACGCTATTTTTTCCTTTCTCTCTCGGCGTAATACTGCGTCCGAAAATTATGACCTCGAGCGTTATATATTGTCAGAAAGCGGTCAAGAGCTCACTCAAACCATGCAACTCGCAGGATTCGCGGATCGCGTGGGGGCAGCCGTCGATGGCCAGGACGGACCCTCACTGGCGCAGATGCTAAAACTGACAGGAGACTGTGCAAGTGTCGATATGCGCTCACTGACGGCGCAGCAGGTGGCACAGACATGCCACAACAAACTGGCACGGTTCGGTGCATATGCCGAGGTGGTGGCGGGCATCATGCAAGCGCGTAAGCACCTGAATGCGCAGGTATATGCAGAGGCATATAGTGCGCAAATTGGTGCCGTCATGTACGTAGCAGCTGCAAAAGCAGGAGGATAGCATAAGATGACTCTAAATGTTCATGTGTACTGTTCGGTGTGCCGAATGTAGCAAGTTCATGGAAGTTTTTAGAGAAGAGACCAACTGGGTTATGCCCTTCCTGCATGTGTTGTTCGTGGACACACGACTACTGGCTACGCGGGTGAGTAAATATATAAGCTAGATGACTGAGGGGACTACGGTATGTTTAATGCACTTTTGATGGCTGTTTACTGTAGGCGGATCAGGAAGCCTCGAAGAAAGCTGGAGATGAGATCCACGACAGTCTACGCAGTGCAGAGCAGCACTTGAAGAAAGGTTTTGCCATGGCGGCAAACGACAGAGCCCCGTTAGAGCACAACAAGAAGATGGGTGCGCTCTTCATTGTGAATCAGCTTTTCAAGATCTACTTCAAGCTCAATATGATCCACTTGTGCCGAAACCTCATCCGTGCGGTCGAAGGACCGGCTTTTCCGAAATTCGAACTATTCAACAAGAGCGACAAAGTCACGTACCAATACTACGTGGGTCGTATTTCCATGTTCGAAGACCAATACCAGAAGGCTGAAACGTGTCTCGACTACGCGTGGAAGCACTGCCACCGCGGCAATGTACGCAACAAGCGCATGATTTTGCAGTTCCTTGTGCCGGTGAAATTGCTGTTGGGCGTGATGCCGTCGCCTAAACTTCTCTCTGATTTCTCATTGGAAGAGTACACGGGTCTTACAGACACGATCCGTGGTGGCAATTTGCACCTTTTCACCGAGTATCTGGCACAGTATCAAGACAAGTTCATCCAGCAGGGTGTGTATTTATTGATTGAGAAACTCCGCCTCTTGGTTTTGAGAAACCTGTTCAAGAAAGTGTACGTCCCTCACAAGCTAGCTTTCCTTGGAGTGCCATTTCCCCACTACTTACTCGATTGTTGTGCTTGTCATCCCTTCAGATATCTGATCCAGCAAAGTCACCAACTCCAGATGCAAGACTTTCAAGTGGCGCTGCGTGTTGCCACCGGCCACTCCATGGACATGGACGAGATCGAATGCGTCCTTACAAACCTCATTTTCAAAGGCTACATCAAGGGATACATGTCGCACACGAAGAAGATCCTTGTTGTCAGCAAGACGCAGCCTTTCCCTCCGATCTTGAGCGTGTCGAGTTAGATGGTTAGAGCACCTTTAGGGAAATAGCCTATGCCCACTGTTTTCATAAACTCTTAGTCAAACTGTACTTGACATCCGCTTCAATGACCTCTTCTCTCTACTATTTTCCGCAGGCAACTCGGTAAACAATGGTTCGTTATTGAGTGTCCACTCCATGATGCACAGCATTTTTAACCGTAAACTAGGAGGAAGGGGAGGGGGAAAGATTAGGAGGAAAGATTCATTTTGTCACTTCCGAATAATCTTTCCAAGACTCAAGCATCATCGAAACGAGCCCAAGTTTAATCCATTATGGTGTCGATTGTGTCCATCAAAGCTCGTCAAATCTTTGACTCTCGTGGCAACCCGACTGTCGAGGTCGACCTCAAGACTGAACTGGGCGAGTACCGCGCTGCTGTGCCCAGCGGCGCCTCCACGGGTGAGTTTGAGGCCTTGGAAATGCGCGACGGTGGCGCTGACTACATGGGCAAGGGCGTTTTGAACGCCGTGAAAAACGTGAACGAAATCATCGCTCCCGCTCTTGTCGGCAAGGACGTGACCAAACAGGCAGAGCTTGACCGCTACATGGTGGAGACCTTGGACGGCACGCAGAACGAATGGGGCTGGTGCAAGAAGAAACTTGGTGCTAACGCTATCCTCGGTGTGTCGCTGGCGCTATGCCGTGGTGGTGCCGCCGCCAAGAAGCAGCCCCTGTGGCAGTACATTGCTGACCTGGCCGGTAACCCTTCGCCATGCCTGCCTGTGCCATCGTTCAACATTATCAACGGTGGATCCCACGCCGGTAACAAGCTGGCGATGCAGGAGTTTATGATCCTTCCCGTGGGCGCTACTAGCTTTACGGAGGCCATGAAGATCGGTTCGGAGGTGTACCACAACCTGAAGAAGGTGATCAAGGGCCGCTACGGCCTGGACGCCACGGCTGTAGGTGACGAGGGTGGCTTTGCTCCCAACATTCAGTCGAACGGTGAGGCCATCGAGCTGATTGAGGAAGCCATCAAGATTGCTGGCTACACGAAGCAGGTGTCTCTTGGCATGGATGTTGCCGCTTCAGAGTTCTTCACGGGCGCCGCAGACGCTCGTTACAACCTTGACTTCAAGAACGAAAACGCTCCCGAGTCGGAGAAAATATCGGCTGACAAGCTGCTAGAGGTGTACGAGGGGTTCATCGCCAAGTGCGACGGATTGAGCAAGATCGTGTCGATTGAGGACCCGTTCGATCAGGACGACTGGGAGTCGTGGGTGAAGATCACTAGCAAAGTCGGCAAAGACGTGCAGATTGTGGGCGATGACTTGACGGTGACGAACCCGACCCGTGTGAAGAAAGCGATCGAGCAGAAGGCTTGCAATGCTCTGTTGCTGAAGGTGAACCAGATCGGTAGCATCACGGAGTCGATTGAGGCCGTGACGATGGCTAAGAAGGCCGGCTGGGGCATTATGGCCAGCCACCGCAGTGGTGAGACAGAGGACACGTTCATCGCCGACCTGGCTGTGGGTCTGAGCGCCGGTCAGATCAAGACGGGTGCTCCGTGCCGTTCGGAGCGTCTGGCGAAGTATAACCAGCTTCTGCGCATTGAGGAGGAGCTCGGCGCCAATGCTCGCTACGCCGGCAAGGACTTCCGTGACGTGGAGAAGCTCGGCAAGTACTCGAGCTTCTAAGTGTGATCGTGCACGATACAAAAGTGAGCTGTTCTGCTATCGGAGAGTTTAAAGTTTCATATACCACTCGATAGTTTCTCCTGCTTTTATATCGACCGCACTACTCACTTTGTCATGCGGCCCTTCTTCATTTTGCTAGACTGAGAACGGAACGCAGAGTATTGTGATGTGCCACCGTAGACTCTCTTATCAGGCGTAAAGACAGTGTACAGACAAGACGTTGACTCCTGCTTTGGCATGCCATAGGTGGCAAGCCAGTGCTTCAGACTGGTGATTGTGGTATCCATGTGCTCCACATCTTGCCCCTCGGTGCTCTTTTCAATTTGTTCGCTGAGCTGGTCAATTCGCTTCTGGCATTGCAAAATCTGCTCCTGCAATCGCTGCATCTCGCCACTTCGCAAGATATTCTTCACATGCTCAGGCTGTTCGTAGTACGAAAAGTATCCGGGTCGTTTGGAGGCTGCAATGGCTGCCTCTAGGTTCTTGCACGTTCGGTGAGAGACTTCGTTCAATCCACCAGGAGCTAGTAGCATTGCCATTAGCAGGTATGATAATTATGTCACGTATGGAGAGATATCATTACAACAAGAAAGGACTGACCAACTCACCACCCAACAGTTCATTGAGCTTAGTCGCTTTGGCTCTCTGTTGCTCGAGCAGCTCAACTTTCTGCTTCACAAGCTTCTGCGTTAGTTCCATATCGTCTGCGCTACAACACTTTGCTTTGCAGACAGTTCTAATGCACAAGTGCCACAATCACGAAGCGCCGATAAATCGTCCTCACATTCTCATGCTTGTCCTCAAAATAGACGCAAGGAATCCGCAATTTTGATCCTTTTGAATCGATTTTGGGTCCGTTATCAATTCGGATATGCTCACTAGATGCACTTGCCTCACACGAGCCCTGCGTTCGACACGCAGCCTCTTTGGAGCTCGCTTATCGACGATAGCAAATAATGAGCTAAATAACTCCCACGGCGCTGCTGTCTCGGCCGCAATGTTTGCGGACTTCGTACTCAAATGTGGCATGTCCAAGAAGAGGCTGCACCGCGAGCTCTATCCGCTCGAGTTTGGTACTTTATTTCCTATTTCTTGATCTATTTCGCATAAATATGTGACGTGTGTTCATGACACTTGTAGGACGAAGTGCACCGACGGGTGAGTATCCCATTGCAGTTGCAGCATCGGGAGGTGCTGATAGCATGGCGTTGATGCTGCTACTGTGGGAATATCTGCAAGAAAATGACATTAAGACTCCGCTTTTGGCAGTCACTGTGGACCACCAGTTGCGACTTGAGAGTCGCAGGGAAGCACTAGAAGTAGCCAAGATATGTGCAGATCGCGGGGGCATACGGCACATCATAAAGGTGTGCGAATGGCAGTGCGAGGGAGTAGAACAGCAATCACAAAAAGGCTGTACATCTGATTTGCTACGACCAGTAAAACCACGCGACAGCAAGATAGAGGAGCAGGCACGACAGTACCGATACGACTTGTTGCGGCAAGTATGTCTGGAGCACCGTGTGCGATGTTTGTTTGTAGCTCATAATCGCGGCGACCAGCTAGAGACGACACTTTTTCGTCTTGGGAGGGCGAGCGGCATTAATGGACTGGCAGGCATAGCAAGGCAGTTGCCATTCTTCCCCGTGGATAAATCATTAGCATGTCCCGAAGAGATAATGCTCGTTCGACCGCTACTTTCTGTCACTAAGGACCGGTTAATGGCAACCTGTGATCGATTTCAACAGACGTGGATACACGATCCGTCCAACGACAACCTCATGTACGATCGTGTTCGGATTCGTCAAGTACGTTAGTGAATATCTTGTATAGCGGTCGCGCCGATAAAGTTAACAGAATGGTCTTGTGTGGACAGGAGCTGAAGCGAATTGAAAAGGAGCGAGGAATTGCTGTCCTGGACTTGTTTTTGAGGTTCCAGCAGACTGCCGAAAAGGCCAAGAAAGAGTTTGCACGAGCTGGTACGAAAGTGAAGAAGGGAAGTCTTTTTTCTTTCGCTTTTTCTAACGATGTTCTTTCGCGTTGAAACCAGAACGCTCCATGCTTCGCAAGTATACCTTGATCTGGAAACCTGAACTTGTCATCATGCGAATGGCACTTTTCGACGATCCAATGGTCTTCGATGAGCTACTTTATCGACTGCTTTCGCTTGTTATTGTCCATATTGGCAACAAGGAGCTGCCTCCACGGTTGGCATCTGTAGCTCGTCTTGCACGAGATCTACAGCATCTGGAGATTGGAAAGCAGCTCACCTTGGGTGGATGTCGGGTACGTCTCTGACTATTTCTACGCCGAGTCATGGCCGAGCTTAACGTCATTCCGCTCTGCAGATTAAATTGACTGCAAAGGGCACCCGCCTCGAGTTTCAACCTGAGCAAAAGAAGAAAGAAAAGGTATAATAGAGATGGTACAATGTACCCTTGTGCTCCGCGCCATCAATTTGTTCAACATCTGAAATGGGCAAGAAGGCTAAAGTGAGTGAGGTGGCACCTGTGCCTGGGTTCTTTTGCCATGTGGTCAAGCCTGGCTGCCCGCTCAAATGGGCGAACGAGGTCGAGGATTTTTGCATGCAGCTGAATTCAGCGGCACTTGGCGCCGATACGAACAAGGGCCGCTCCACGCTGTCCGTGGTGGTCAAAACTTCCAAGATTGCGCTTTGTACGCTAACACCGGAGGTGGCGGAGCAGTGGAACTTGACACAGACGTTCACGCCTATAGACGGAGAGGTTGAGTTTGTTGTTGACGGCCCCAACGCCATCCACATCACTGGATTCATTGAGGTGAAAGAAGAGGAAGACAGCGGCAATGAGCACGACTTTGACGACCTTGATGACGAAGAAGGCGAAATGATGGTGTTTGGAGGCAACTCATCGAGTGAAGAAGATCTTAGTGAAGAAGAGGAGGAGCTGAATGACGAAGACAAGACGAATCGTTTCGAGATTGTTGAGGAACGCCTTCATAGCGACAAGCCAGAGCCGGCGAAAGTGTTGCCGAAGAAGGAAGTCAAGAAGGAGGTCAAGAAGGAGGTCAAGAAGGAGGTCAAGAAGGAGGTCAAGAAGGAAGACAAGAAGGAGGCTGCTGCTGTGGAAGCTGAGAAGAAGGTAAAGGAGAAGGAGGAGAAGGAGGCGATCAAGAAGAAAGCCAAGGCTACTAAGCTTGCGGAGAAGGAGAAGAAGACCGCGGAGAAGCTCGCTGAAGCTACTGCTACAAACCCTAAAAGCAAGAAGCGCGCAGCTCCGGTGGAGTCTGTTGAGATTCCGAAGAAGACCAAGGTCGCCGCCCGTGTGCACAAGGGCGTCACCATTGAGGATATGTAAGTGTTATTCACGTGCCTCTTATGCAAATGCCAAAGGCTAATGCGTCGATGCTTGTTTTCTCTTTTGTAGTGCTCTTGGCAAAGGTCGTCCTGTACAGCGTGGCCGCAAGGTGGGCATTGTCTACCGCGGTCGTCTGACGAACGGCAAGCAGTTTGACGCAAATCAGAATCGCAAGAAGCCGTTCACTTTCCGCCATGGCATCGGTGATGTGATCAAGGGTATGGACATTGGCATCGAGGGCATGCGCGTTGGCAGCAAACGCACGATCACCATCCCATCGCGTTTGGGCTACGGACGTGAAGGCTCGCCGCCTGTAATCCCTGGTAACTCCGACCTTATTTTTGAGATCGAAGTTGTTACCGCATGAGAGCACTACGGGGCTTCATAGTTTTGAAACTTGAACACAACCTTCATCCATTCCTTCGATTTGTTTGACTGTATATGCGCATCCTTGCTTCAAGTAAAGAGTTGTTTCCGACACTGTGCAGCAGTTCTTCAGCTGTAGCACAGCTGCGTTGGAGCATTTGCTAACATAACAATCAATCAAGAGAATGGGGTCATTGAAACTCCAATGCTGATGCCGAGCAGGAGAGAGTTTTACAGAAAAAGACGCAATGACAAGACACGTGAGCGCGTTGAGCACAGATTTATTGACTGCTTTATGCAAGCCTAGCCCCATGCAAAGCAGAGAAGGTGGCAGAGTTTATGCAAGATAAGGGTCCAGTCCCTCGTCATAGATATCGAAGTTCGGTATAGTACGGGATTCACGTATCGGTCGATCAAAGAGATGGCTCTCGTAGCAGTCATGGTCCATCTCTCTTCGAGATCGACAAGGTCGGGACAATTTACCGCAGCAAGTTCATGAAGACGAAGGCGTCCATCTTGGCTTGCTCTTGTTGCTGCTCCACAGTCGCAGTCCCAGTGGCGTCCTCTATCCGAGCCGCAAAGTCAGCGAACGGGCCCGAAGCCACGTTCTGCTTGGCAGGTGCGAGGCGGTTGGTGGTCGAAGGCGATTGCAGCGGGCGCTTGGCCTGAGGTGACACCATCGAGATGAGATCCTTCAGCATATTGGGCATAGTAGCTGAGTGTCGGCAAACGAGGTCTTTGGATGCGAAGCTTGGAGCACGGGAAGGCGAGACGAATACTGAAGAAACCTCTGCCAGAAGCCTTGGTTGAACTTCACGAGACCAAGCAGAAATCGCCCAAAAAGACGGCTGCTGTGTTGTCATTGGCTCGAATTTATGGGCAGAAATTTAGGACAAATCAGTGATTGGCGGATGACCTCCGCAGATTTGCCACGGGAAAATTTGTAATATTTGTACACTAATGTGACGTTGAAGTCATTCGCGGTGACTACCAAGTGCGTCTGTCAGCGTGAGCGTCTGTCAGCATGTGCGTGTTTATGTCGTATTGCCTGCAATTGATGTGGTAGGAATCGTGCGATGCATGCAACAGCTGTTGTCTGCACGGACGTTATTTCCTGGGACAAAGGCGATAGAATAGGCCATGTACGAGAAGCTTCAGGATAACGGACAATCATGTCGTATCTGCAATACGTTTACCTGAAAGGCTCAACTATTGGGTAAAGACCGTCGAATGTGCGGCAAATTCCTTCGATTCGACAGCTTTCGCCCATGTTACTGCAACAAGAGGAGACTTGTGCACATGACACTTACTCAGTTGTAGCGTGTATGGCCTTACAGCTCGTCCTTCTCAGCGACGTTGCCCAGGATCTCATTCATGATATCGTCGTCCTCGTCATCTTCTTCGATCTCATTGAGTGGCACGTCCTCACCATTCCACGGCTCGACCGTCTTGATTTCTGGCAGCTCGTTAAAGCCCACCGTCGACTCGCGACCCTGCATGACACCCTGCAAGAATTCACTGATAGCTTCCGCAGTAAAGGCACCGCGCTGCACGACGTAGCGCTTCCGCTCCAGACTAATAGCCACCAGCGATGGGTATCCAAACGTCAGCTCAAAGCGGTTCTCAAACTCAGGCTGGTCACCACCTTGCATCCATCCAAACTTGAACGGCTTGCCGCGCACCAGCTTCGCGGCCTCTTCAAGTGTCTTGATGTAGCCTTCACGTGCACTCTTGCCGCCTTCAGTAATGTGTGGGAGCACACTAATGATACAACTCGACTTGCCTTCGCAAAAGTCGGTCACAGCTTCTGCGGACACAAGCTCCTTGATTCGAAGCCCGCCGCTCATTGCATCCAGAGCTGCGAGTGCAAATTCCGTGATAGCAGAAGCCGTACGCTCTCCCTGGTAGGTCTCAGCATCAGCAGGGCCCATAGCGTTTGGGCCAAACACCTTGATCGTAGGAAATCCTTCGATACCATACTCACTCGGCTTCCGTTCATTCGCTGTCGCTTCGAGAGCAGCAACCTTCACGGACCCCTTAAGATCTGACGCAGCCTGCTCCCACTCTGGAGCGAGCGCTTTGCAGTGTCCACACCACGGCGCATAAAACTCCACCAGCCACACGTCTCCACTGTTCAGCACCATGTCGTCAAACGTGTCGTCCGTGAGAGCAATGACACTGCTCTTGCCACTTGGTGACTGCTTCTTTGGCTGAGACTTGGCCTTCTTTTTCTTCTTCTCCGTACCGTCCGATAGACGCGCTTTGACCACTCTACGAGACGCCGTCAGTGCAGCATCCACGATGCCCTTGGCAGTGCGTTCGCCATCAAATGTCGTAGGCTTTGTCTTGTCCTCTCCAAAGATTTTGATCGTGGGAAAGCCGCCAACCGCAAACTCTTGCACAAACTTCTCGTGCTCCTGGCAGTCGATTGCTGCCACTTTCACGACGCCTTCTAGTGCCTTGGCCGCCTTCTTGTATGCGGGCGCGAGCTCCTTGCAGTGGCCGCACCATGGCGCATAGAATTCCACGAGCCACACGCTCGAGTCCTCCAGCACCTGCTCACGAAAGCTCTCCGGGTCCAGCACGTGTACACTATCCCCACCCGAGTACAGTCCCTGTACGCCAGCCAATACACTCGTTGCCACAGCACACACTAGCAGCCTCATGCCTCTCATCGTTCTTGCTACTACACCTCAATTACGAAAATGACCGTATCTAGAACACGTAAAGTATCCTGATTGGCTCTCTTCCTGATTAACCAATCAGAACGTCCATCGACGTTTTGCTCTCACTTCAACTACCAGACGGACGCCACCATGCGCTCCGAGACGCTGCGCTATCGGAGCAAGGCGGCGAATACAAAGGCCGCAGGATTACTGCTACAAAAGCTTCAATTGGATGCACAGCGCAGCCGTCGCTTGGCACTGGCAAAGGCCGGCGCTTCGTCCGTCAAGCCGGAGGTAGCGACTGACGATGCCATCCAGGCCCTTATCAATGGAGCTGTAAGCAGGACGGTGTATACACAAGTAGCGTGTGTTACTGGCAGCTAACGATTGTGCGTATTCTGTCGACTAGCCGGGCTGTTATCCGGACGACGATGGCTCGAGTGATATTGCCGACCGCTACAATTTCTACGTGCACCGAAAACGCTTCTTGGTACCTACTGGAGCAGCTTTTCGCAGTTTGATACGTCATGTACTAACACATAGCGACTGCTACTGATGCTAGTTCTCGCCATGCTCCCTTGGTATCTTTCCTGAGAGCAGCAGATTCCGACAAGCTTTGATATGGTGCATCACGTGGAAACGTTTCGATCAATTGATTTTGTTCATGATCTTTGCAAACTCCGCCATCCTTGCTCTAGCCGATTACAGTAAAGTGGATCAGCATGGAGATCTGGACGGCTCTCGATCGACGCGAAATGCCATCGTCAATACGGCTGACAGCTTCTTTACGATACTTTTTGCGGTTGAATGCACGATGAAGATCGTCGCCATGGGTCTAATTGGCGAACGAGGCGCATATTTAATGGACTCGTGGAATTGGATGGACTTTATTGTGGTCTTCATTGGGTACGTCCATTGATGTGATCGTTGTACAAGGCTATGGTTGGGCTAATGGTGAGTGTCGATAGCATTCTAGCCGTGATTCCTGGCATTCCCAACGTATCAATGCTTCGTGTATTTCGTGTATTGCGGCCATTACGGAGCTTGAGTGCTGTTGCTGGTAAGAAGCGATACGTGATACAAAGGAAGGTATAAACTAAAGCGATGATCGTCTACTTGACAGGAATGAGAAAACTCGTCTCGGCGCTGCTGAAATCCATTCCAGAACTGCTTACGGTTGTAGCTTTTCTCTGTTTTTTATTCTTCCTGTACGGGGTAATCGGGATTCAGCTATGGAGTGGCGTACTTCATCCTCGTTGTCGGCTCACTCCTTTCCCACTTGCACTGGACCCAGACATCAAGTTTGATGACTTTTACGAGTACAAAGAGGAGGTACTCGCAAACTATTCATCGTTTCCTTGTGTCGATGAGCACAACGAGCAAATTCCGCTCTCAAGTGGAAGGTGGTCGCATGATACTTCTCCATGGAGAACGCCACAATTGTGCTTTTGGCCCGTTGCTAAAGAAGTTCCAGCGCGAACTTGTTCTCTTGGCGATAAGCGCTTCCGTCAGTGTCCAGATGGACAGGTACATCGGTAGTCAAAGCTGCCATCATCGTCTAGACGTTGACTATGAGTTGTTTGTTGCATTTTTCGTGTTGTAGACCTGTGGATCGGATTATGATGCCTACGGAAACTTTCGCTTTACCCATCCCGACTCGCTGATTGTGCGTCGGGTTCTTGACAGCTCCACGTACAGCGCTGACTTGAACTGGGGCTTCTTGCACTTTGACAATATCGGATCAGCATCGTTAGCGATATTCCAGTGCATTACACGCGAAGGATGGTAAGTGTTTTGTCGATTTGATGACTCTCGAGAGTATACTCATGCAGCTTGGTGTAGGAGCGATATCATGTACATGCTACAGGATGCAGGATACGGCACGGTTGCAGTCCTTTATTTTGTTTCCTTCATCATCTTTGGCTCCTACTTCATGCTCAATCTGACCTTGGCAGTCATCTGGGATAACTTTTCGGAAGCTTCTTTCCTTGAAGCCGAAGAGAGGAAAGCGTCCAAGAGAGCAAAAGCTGCAGCACGTGCGTTGCGAGCAGCATTAGCTGCAAACAATCGCGTTTTGCCTTCGCGTGTGCAGCAAACGTTGGGTGTCATTGTCAACCATTGGATGTTCAATGTGGTCCAGACATTTCTGATCGTGCTCAACACGGTCATTCTGTCGCTGGATCAATACCCAATCAACCAAAAGCTCAACGAGACGGTGGAAAAGATCAACTTTGCACTGACATTAGCCTTTTTTCTCGAGACTTTGCTCAAATTGATCGGGTTGGGCTGGAAGAGCTGGTTTGAAGATCGATACAACGTCTTTGATGCCATCGTCGTTATAGTGAGTGCAGTGGAATTGATCCTTTCTCCGCCTGCGTTTCTCCAGCAACGAATTGTGGCGTCGAAGACGAATTCCTTCTCGGGTTTACGATCGTTCCGTTTGTTTGCGTTATTCAAACTCGCACGGTGAGTTTGTCAGTAATCAAGAGTCAAGGACGCGTTCAAGGACCCACTAACATCTTTGCGTTGATATGTATCGACAGGTCATGGCCATCACTCCAGAAGCTCTTGTCAACGATACTTAGCACTCTTCAAGAAGTTGGCAACTTTAGTGTGTTGCTCCTGCTGTTCGTGTACATCTACGCGTTGATTGGAATGCAAACGTTTGCCAACCAGTTCCGCTTTGACGAATACGGATATCCAGTAGGTCAGAACTATGAAGCTGCTTACATTCCCAGGGCAAATTTCGACACAATGCTATGGTCGGTGGTCACTGTCTTCCAGGTGAGTATAACGTGTTCCTAGTATCGTTTCGCATCACTGAGCTGACACAAGCGATTGTAGATCCTTACAGGTGAAAACTGGAACGTGGTAATGATGGACGGATGGCGGTCTTCCGGGTGGCCAGCAGTGCTCTACTTTGTGTCGCTAGTCGTGCTCGGTAACTTTGTGGTTCTCAACTTGCTCTTGGCAATTTTGCTTGGGAATTTCGATGAAACAAACGACGAGGAACGAGACGTCGAGCGCGAAGCATTAAAGCGCAAATCTCGCGTTGGACCGATCCGTCAGATGTCGCTTCGTGAGGTGTCATCGCAGCAAGATTGTGAAAATCGTTCGAGTACTCAGAACACGGAGGAGAATCGAAGTCGAGCGCCAAACCGCACAAAACTTCACGTTGGCCGCAGTCGTCGCGACCAAGTCTCGCCCTCGTCCAACGTCTTTGACGATTATGTCCCGGCATCATCGCGCCGCCATGCGATGTCTCCTCTGAGCAATAAGATGGCAATACATCGCTCATTGTTCGTCCTCACTCCCGACAATCCGATACGGAAAACCGCGACAAGGATCCTAATGCATCCTCAATTCGACAATCTCTCGCTGGCTCTGATCACCATCAGCACGATCGAATTGGCAATTGACAACCCTCTGCGTCGCCCTGACGGTCTTTCTGCTCACCTTCTCACATGGTTGGACGCGGCTTTGACCGTGTTATTCATGATCGAAGTTGTGATCAAGATCATAGCGTATGGCTTCATCCTACACAAGGGAGCGTATCTCCGCAATAGCTGGAACGTCATGGACTTTATCATTACGGCAGTTGCTGCATTCTTTGCCGTCCAGGGCAACACCCAATTCGAGTTTGTGAAAACCCTGAGAACGTTCCGTGCCCTCCGTCCTCTACGAATGATCAATCGAAATCCTGGACTGAAGCTCGTGGTGAACTCGTTGATTGCTTCAATTCCACAGATTGTTAACGTTATCATGGTCTGTTTGCTCGTCTTTATGATCTTTAGCATCCTCGCAGTCAACAACCTCAAGGGAAAATTCTACAGCTGCCAAGGCGACGTGTTTGATGCGTTAACTGCTTCCCAACGCGAACTGATTGTTTCACCCCGAGCGTGGACGAATTTGACGACAGAAGAGCAAATTTGGTTCACCAATGTGTCTCCAGAAGACCTCCAAGCCGCTTTTTCGACTGGCAGTGCATTGACCTCGCGTGTCATTTGCAACCTCTTTGACGCTACGTGGGCCAAGACGATTCCACAGAACTTTGACAATGTGATCCATGGATATCAAACGTTTTTTGAAATCACCACAACGGAAGGGTGGGTCACCATCATGCTCACTAGCGTTGATGCAACGGAAATTGACATGCAGCCTATCCGGAATCACCACGAGAGCTGGGCCTTGTTCTTTATAGCCTTCATCTTGGTCGGCACGTTCTTCATCATGCAGCTCTTTGTGGGTGTTGTGACGGAAAATTTCAATAACATGAAAGAAAAATTGGATGGCACGTATCTGCTTTCGCACATTCAACGCGAGTGGTTGAACATCAATGACGCGATGCTCAACCTTCGACCTGCGCGCAAAATGAAGACGCCACTGCATACGACGCGACGTCTTTTGTTTCGCATTGCGCTCAATCCGCTCCTCGAGATCTTCATCATGGGCTGTGTATTGCTCAACACGGTGTTCATGGCCATGGACTACTTTGGGGAAGAAAACCTTTACGGCCTTGGATTGAACTATCTCAACTACTTTTTCTCCATCATTTTTGCACTCGAAGCTGTCGTCAAGATCATTGGCTTGGGCATGTACTACTGGAAGGAGCCTTGGAATGTTTTCGACTTTACCGTTGTGCTCGGTACGCTCTTTGGGGTCGTCTATCAAGTCTTTGGAGGGAGTTCCGTGGGCACTGCGGCATCTGCCGTACGCTGTATCCGTGTGGGCCGATTATTCCGGCTAGTGCATTCTGCTCCTTCCTTACGTCAGCTTTTCAATACTTTGTTGATAACACTTCCGTCGCTTGCCAATATCGGTGGACTCCTCTTCCTCGTCTTTTTCATCTATGCGGCCATGGGAGTGCAATTGTTTGCCAAAGTCAAACTTGGAGAACTCATTACTTCGACATCAAACTTTCAGTCATTGCTTGGGGCAATGATTACACTGGTAACAACAACGTAGCTGCAGCATCCTGCTTTGATGCACTTGTCAAGTCTTTACTTTACTAACGTTTTGAACCTTTTCAACTTGCTAGATTCGTTGTGCTACCGGCGAAAGGTGGAATTATCTGATGTACGAGCTTGCAAACCAAGAAGACTGTGTATCCGATCCACCCTATGATCCCAATTCGTGTGGCATCAGCAGTGCTGTGGATTGCATACCGCTGACAGGATGTGGTTCCCCAGTGGCTTATGTCTATCTCTATAGCTTTACGCTGCTCGTGACGTTCATCCTTCTAAACATCTTCATCGCTGTGGTCTTGGAGGGATTTGCAAAGGAAAAAGACCGTGAGGATGGCGTTTTGCTTCCTCAACACGTACGTGACTTGGTTTAAGCTTGGTTCTTGCCTTCTGACGTGGTCATAATTGCGTGCATGTATAGTATGAAGCTTTTGTAAGCAAGTGGACAGCATTCGATCCTGAGGCCACAGGGTTCCTTGAATGGCATTTGTTGCCGTCATTTCTTGCCACATTGGAGCCTCCAATGGGATTGGGTGGTCGATTCAGGCCTACATCAAAGGAGATCCAAGAATTTGTCGGTAAGATAATCAAGATGGAGGCATTGTAGTGCTTCACAGACTAACTTGAGGTCAAATGTCGTTGTAGCTTATCTCGATGTACCAGTCTTTCGCTCGAATAAGGTGTTTTTCAATGATGTTGCACGCAGAGTGGGAAAGTTTGTCATTGACGAGGTAAGTCCTAGCTGCAAGTAAGTCGTTGGCTTTGCGTATCACAGAGCAATACAAGACTAACAAAAACACTTTGATCAACTGGATAATCCATTGCAGCTAAGTGATCAGCCACTCGAAGCGCTGCCTAATTCACTCAACCTCGAGAGTCGATGGCGTAAGTACTTGGCAGCACGAAACATTCGCAAGAACGATGTCTCGGTCCAGAGGATCAACCAGTTCAGTGCAGCCGTTCTGATCCATCGATCAGTCAACGCGCTTATCTTCCGTGAAGAGCTCCATGCGGGCGTCCAATTGTTCACAAAGCGTCCAAAGACTGAGCATTAGCTTTTCCATAGCGAGCACTACGTCGACTGCTTTGTCCATCCGAATTGTGCACCGCTCGAATTAGCGACCGAAACGAACTTGCTCAGCTCTTTGAACGTTGTCAAGGTAGCAGATCATTCTTGTAGTTGTCCAAAGAGTAAACGAAAGAATGAACGTTGAAGTGCGAGGACCACTCGATCCAAGCAGCAATCGAATTCTACTTGACAACGACAAAGCGAATGCTCTTCGTCCACAGAGTGAACAAAAGGAGCATGTTCCGTCGTTGGACAAGAGAGGCTGGTCTTACTTTATACAGAGCAAACTCATTCTTCAGACCTACCAAAAGCGACTCATCTTTAACAGCGACTTGAAAGTTGCTACGCTCGAGTTTCTTATCATGCTCTTGTCGATCCTGCAGCTTCAATGCTCCTACAAGTCTTCGCATTGGGTACGACAAGAGTGACTTTTCCTGGCACACGAAACTTCATGAGGCTTTGAGGATTTCCTAACCGTTTTCCATGCTCCTTTCCTTCTCTTTAGCGTCAACAACGAGCGTGCGCAATGCGCCACCGCTGCATCAATACGCTCACCGACGTTTCCTTTGCAGTACCTAATGTCATTCGAATGCTTTTGGGCTTTCTAGGCTTGATAAGGCTGTTGATCCGATGGAATCAACTCTGGAGAATGAAGCGCCACAAACGACCCACAGTACGCAACAAAGCGGTGAGAGTGGTGCAGATGGCCGCAACTTGTTGGTATGGAGATTTTACTGATTTTTTGGGTTTGGAATGCGTTTTCTAGGATCGCGTTCTCCAATTTCTGCTCGAGTTGGCATACACAGTCATTTTTCCATATCCTGGCCTTGAAACTTTTATACCAGGTTCACACGGTGACACTTTCGTCGCACTAAGTCTTTCGGTCTTCTTACGTACTATTAGCTGGGCTCAATGGCTCTACTATCCGTACCCGATTCGACAAAAGGAAAAAGTTGCGAGTTTCAGTGGCAATCTGGGTACGTTTGCATGTCTTCATTGCTCTTTGACGACATTGCAAGATCGTTGACAGTGTTTTTCCATGCTAAGAGTTTAGCTATCGGCAGTTTGTGATCAAGAAAGTCATGGACGACACACCGATCGTCAAATTTTTCACCTTCTACACAGTGCTCGGGATTGCTGTAGCATATTTACTACATGTTGTCGAAACCATCAAAGGTCAATGCTCGTGGGAGCAAAGCGAGCTTGAGATCGTACGAAGTGGAGACGCGGTCTGCTACGAATTGTCCCTATCGAATTCGCTCTGGATAGTGGCCATGACGTTTTTCTCCTTTGGGTAAGTCCTTGATCGGTGGTACTGGATCAAGCAGAAGCTGACGACCATCGTGAGAATTTGCTGCTTGTACCAGGTTTGGAGACGTATCGATTCGACCAGGACGAAGCCAAACCTTGATGTTAATCACTGCTTTTATCGCAATGATGCTAGACGCAGCGCTCTTCTCCATTGTGACGAAAAAGTTTGCCTTTTCCACAATGGAAGCTCGCGTGCATTCATTTTTCCATCGAATGAAGCTCAAGAACAAGAAGGAGATCAGCGCTGTCATGGCAGTGCAAGCTACTTTTCGTTACAGTAAATCGTACAAATCTTCGCACGTTTGGCATCCAGAGTGCAGCTCAAGCAGCTTTTACCGGCCATTGTCTGAGGTACGGAGCGTGTTGATATCGCTAGCAGCCGTGCACATGCTGCTCTTCTTCCAACGTGCTGTGTATTGATTGTGGTGCTTGTCATGCTAGCGATTACCAAACGAATTGAAGAAGAACCTCTACGCGTCTCATTTCCAACAAAGTTTGAAGCAGATTCTAAAGAACAATATGGACAGTGATCCCCTCAACACCTTCTCTAAACATGTTGAAGTCATTACAGCAGCTCTTGGTGCAACATTTGGCGACGTGGTTCGACTGAAGAGAATGTATTACCATCGCGTTCGCGTGCTCGAGCAAAGGAAACGACAAGCAAGTCAACGCGGATCGTTGCCTTTGAACGAACGATCGACACTTTTTCTCTCCAATGCCGAACAACCAAAGCCGATTCTTCATACTCCGTCTCGAAGTCACGATCAGAGTGCGATTATCGACTTGAGTCCTACAGCATCGATAGGTAAGAGTGCTACAGCCTGGGAAGACGAGATGCAGCGCAAGTGTGAAGTCACAATGCGTCTTCTAAAGCAGATGGAGACAAACATCAGCGCAATTCACCGTACTTAGGCTTACGACCTGATAGACACAGGAAAGCGAGTAGAAGAGCATTTGATATGGAGTTGGCTTTGCCTATTGTCGATATCGTTAATATAGAGCATCTTCTCGCCAACTTTCGGCAAGAAGTTGCTTGAAATACGCATCGTGAACTACTGCAGGTGAAATGTCCGCGTACACCTCGATAAACTCACGACGCGAGACTTCAGCATTCTCATTCTGGTAAACGATACACCACAATCGAGCAGTTAGTCACTCATTCCATACTCACGCTACTATAACATCAACAAACCTGGTGCGGCCACAGATTGCGGTACGCTGCAGCTGCATCACTCAATGAGAACTGCTGAGCGCCAATCCGCGAATCGATAGATGGGTCATACGCCGCGCAAATGGCAGCAACCGTGAGTTTGCCATCTCGAACTTGTTCTTTCAACCGATCGTAGGCTGCATCAATAAGAGTCCGACGATATTCATCGATTGGAACACGTAGCGCTTTGACCAGGTCGTTCAACGGAAAGAAACCCGCTCGACGTTTGTCAAAGCTATCAAACAGCAAATCCAGGTGTTCGTCTTGCAGAGGAAGACTACCGTGCTGCTGACGAATGACCCATTTTGCTTCTTCATGATGGAGACAGCCCGTTTCTTTTCCATCTGCGCGGACAAGAGCTACAAGAAGCTCTCGGAATGAATACAAACTGTCCGCAGCAAAACAGCGCTGCAGCACGTCAATCACCGACGCTGCACTCGCAAATCGCGGCAACGTACGATCGTCCTGAGCTTCGTGAGCTGATCGAGCAAGTACAAAACTCCACGTATTGGGAGCCATGTTGGTACTCGCTTCAGTGTCGGCCATACGCATGCCCTCTGTTTCAGCTTTGAGATGATGCCGCTTTCCCGTTCCTCTCATCGAATGAACATTCACCTCGAGTTCCACACCAAAGTCAGTAGGTTGTTTGCTCCCACTTTGAGCATGCATGGCCTGTCCTGTCATCTTGTGCACAATAGCAATGCGATCATCGGCCATAACAAGCTGACCTGCAGCAAGTAATCGTTCCGTGCCAGCCAAGTCTGCCTTCGCGCACGTCCAAAGAGCACCACTATCAGCATGAGCACTCAACCACACACGCTGCCTGTACGTGATGGGACTCATTGACCGCTCCGTCTTCAGCCCAGACTTTAAGAACAGAGGAGGTTTGAGCAAAACGCTCCTGTCGTCCACGAGTAAAGCTTCATTGCACATGATGAGGAACGGGTCATCGTAGCGCACTGGTTCCCCAGGCACATTCAAGTCAAAGTCGTCGCCTCGAGCGACCGCCGTCTTCCACGCCTGCGGTGATACTATCCGGAAAGTATTGCGAGCCACAGAAGCGGTCGAAGAGATAGCAGTGACGAGAAACTCGTTCGAGCCGATGGATGGCGTTTCTTCAAAGACATTACACGCCAGCACAGCGTCCGATTCATGATGCTTGATCGCGACGGCATGGTTAAAGTAGACACATCCTTGCGCATTGAACGAGCGGGGCACTTTCTGGTTCAAAAAGCCGACTTTGAGTGTGTGCGTCGCGAGCAGCGATCCTTGAGCTTTGCGTAGCATGAATTCCTTCATCCTCGCTTCTTCCAACATCAAGTCTTCATTCCAATTCCCAGTGCGTGTGCATGGCGCATAACGTCCTGCTCCAACGAGTTGTTGTGGTGTAAACTGCATGGCGATGAACGAGTCCTTACAATGACAAACCCGTGGGAGCTCAAGATGCTGTTCGTTACCAAGTCAGCAAAAGTCGTGACTCCTCACATCAATCCGTTGAAACAAAGCTTGATACCGATCATGCACGTAAGCACGTCATCCTTTGTCTTGTGGCTCTGCCTTGTCTTTCTTGCGCTCTCATGGACCCTGTCTTCAGCTGCGTCAGTCATGTCGACTGCCAAGACAACGACTACCACCGTATCAAAGGTTATATATCCAAGCTTGATCCAATGCGTGTGCAACACGACACTAGCGTCCTCTGCTGTGATCACGACATCGACTGCGTCGCAAAAGAAGGCACTGCCGAGCTGCTTGAAAGACGTGTTTGCTGAGACTGGTATTCGCTGGTACTTGAATGGTCCAATGATGCCTGGAGTCACGTACTGGAGGCAAGAGCCACCGAAAGGCTATTCGACCGGTCGAGCAGCCCAACGACTGATTCGACTTGGATATCGCTGTTCTCGAGTACAGCTCTATGACTCGACGGATCCGTATTACTAAGCACAAGACCAGCACAAGATAAGGAACAAATTCCAGTCCAGAGAATCGCAATAAAACTTAATTGAAGCAGTGTCATTACAGGTGCTTCTTCTTGTACTTGATGAAACGCAGCAGGTTGAGTCGTGTCTCCTTGACGTGTACAACGAGGTCACGGTCAAACTGCTTTTGCTCAGCCTTCATCTTAGCTTTCAAGGCACTAGACGTGCGCTCCAGTGCACTGAGAAAGTTGAGCGCTCGGAAAGTGTCGTCGAATTCCTCCTCGTCATAAACGTCAAAGATGGCATTGAGAGTTTCAGCCACGACCTCGACGCTCGAATCATCGAGTCGTGATACTAGAGCACGTCCTACAGCCTCCTTTTCCGCCGCACTCGAGCAGCGCTTGCCTACGCAGCCAATCATACCAATTGCATTGAGACGAGACGCAGCAGAACGTCCCTGAGCAGCGCATTTCAAGATCAGCTGAGCATCTTCAGTAGTGATAGCTAAGTGACGCTTCTCTGAACTACTGCGACGTAGCGCCGACATCATTGCTGCAGTGACCGCAGCTTCGAGGTCGTTTGCTGCGCTGCTTTCGAGAGAGAAATCAGTGGGAGTAGCACAAACTTCGCGATTGAGGTTTTGATACAGAGCACACAGATTGCGGAAAATCTGAGGCACTACTTCTTCACCGAGCACCTCCCACGACACGCTCAGTACAAGATTGTTGACAGCGTTGCATACTCGAATACGCATCTTCTCGAAATCGTTTCCTGATAGAACCAACAAAGAGCAACGTCAGCAAGCACAAGCACATGGACGAGCATTTCAAGCCTTACCGATCACTTTTGTAGAGAGTTGCGGGATCGAGACAAGTCCCTGCAGAATGGTCATGCAAAGCGGAAACACGCGACTCGTCTCGAGCGACTTTAATAACAGGCTGCCACTTGCGACGGCAGCTCCATCAGTGTCCATATGCGATGTCGCGTACTCCTCCATGGCGTCTTCATCGTCGCTAACCCACTCTTCTTCATCTTCATTATCGTCTCCCGATGTAGCTACCTGAGCGACTAGCTCCAGCGCCAGTGTAAGTGTGCGCACACTTTCGCGCCATGTACGAACTTTCAACTGCGCAGTCGTGATCTTTTCCTCTTCCTCAGGCGTCAGAGTGTCGTCGTCTACATTGTCGTCTTCCAGCAAAGACTTTAGTGACAGCTCGTAGCTCTCCGACGCCTGTTGTGCCATCTGCACGACATTCACTGCATCATATGCCAGTGCCGCCTCGAACACCGGCATCATTCGAGCCACATTATCTTCCAATTGCATGATCGTCGGCAAGTTCATTGCAATCCCCACCGCTTGCAGTCGAATCTGCAACGACAATTGATCAGCCGGTGCTTGTATCAATCCACTGATCGTCTTTTGGTAAATTCCGTTCGTCGCAATCATGTCGTTCAACTGCGAGTTGCCTTCCGAGATCAGCAGCAGCAGTTTTAGCGCTTCCATGTGCAGCGCCAAGTGCGAACGAGCCAGCGCCACAATCTTGAAGATAGGCGGCAGTAGTTCTCCCTGTGTCAGCTCATTGATAGCAGCCTGACAACTCTCGCACAAGTTGCCAAGTAAGGCCACAGCCTGTTCCAGTAATTGCACAGCGCGTAGGTCGCCGCTACCACAAAGCGCCTTATCCGTAGCGTTCTCAGTTATCACTTTTACCAACGGTGTCACAACATTCTGCGTTGTCATGAGCTCGCATAGCTCTAAACCACCTGTCACGCTCATATTGCGCAGCGCACCCAGCGCGTGTTGACGCACCATGGGAAGCGGGTCCACAATCCGCGGGATGATCTTCGTGAGCAGCCCGGCGTCCACCATACGCTGTAATTTACGACGGCTCTTGGCCTCTGCTTCATCGCTCTCTGCATCGCCAAACATAGTGGCGAGCGCTACGCACGTGGCTTCGCGCACGGCGCCCTGCAAGTCTACGAGGCCCCTGAACAGCTGCGCTTCGTCCACCGCCATCGTGCTAAGATCCATACTCTGTAGTGCCTGTAGCTCTGCAGTAGACGGTCCACCAGTAGGTGGTGTACGCTTCTTGTGGCTGATCGAACGAAGCTTCTTGGCCTTGCCCATGTTTCCCTATCGATGACAATGACGATGAATGGCTACACGGCCTCGCCAACTTTTGCGTATCATCAAAAGGTTAGGATGTGTAGTCCACACCATTTCAGGAGACCGCATCACTTGGTTTAGGCAAGTTAGTTGGATAGGACGCGCACCACGGGCGTCATATCATTGGATCGACGCCAGTGCATGGGTCCTTCATTTGTGAACGTCCTGTGACGATGATGTTGTCATCTCGTGCCCTTCGCCTGTCGTCTTCAGTGCATCGCTTTGTCTCAACTTCAACGCGCAATAGTTTTGTGGATCGACTTCATGATGAACTGAGAGAGATTGAAGCGGCAGGTACTTACAAGCACGAGCGCGTGATTGCATCTGCTCAAGGCGCTGAGATTGACGTGAACGGACATTCCGTGCTCAATTTTTGTGCAAACAACTATTTGGGCTTGAGCAACCATCCAGCAGTAGAGCAGGCGGCGGCTCAGACGCTCAAGGAACGCGGTTTTGGCCTTAGCTCCGTGCGCTTCATCTGCGGCACGCAGGACATCCACAAACAGCTCGAAGCCGCCATCTCGGCCTTCCACGGCACGGAAGATACGATTCTGTATCCTTCGTGCTTTGATGCCAATGCTGGTCTCTTTGAAGTAGTGCTGAACAAGGAGGACGCGGTCCTCACGGATGAACTCAATCACGCAAGCATCATTGACGGCATACGACTCTGCAAGGCTGAGCGTCATCGGTTTAAGCACATGGATATGAGCGATCTGGAGCAGAAACTTAAGGACACGCAACACTGCCGCACGCGGTTGATTGCCACAGACGGTGTTTTTAGTATGGATGGTGATGTGGCTCCGTTGCAGGAGATTGTGGCCCTCGCAGAGAAATACGACGCTCAGCTGTTCATTGACGAGTGTCATGCTACTGGCTTCTTTGGACCTACGGGACGCGGCAGTGACGAGTATTGCGGCGTGAATGGCAAGGTGGACGTGATCAACTCGACGCTTGGAAAGGCTCTAGGCGGTAGCACTGGAGGATACACGACCGGCCGCAAGGAGGTCGTGGATCTGCTACGTCAGCGCTCGCGCCCGTACCTTTTCTCCAACTCACTCGGTCCATCTGTTGTTGGCGCCTCGCTCAAGGTCTTCCAGATGCTCACCGAGTCGTCCGAACTCGTCGACAAAATCCGTACCAACACGCATCGCTTTCGCGATCGAATGACTGCTGCGGGCTTCACACTCAAAGGATCTCGGTACGAATGTTTTGCTTTGCTACATGCTAATGGAGCTTTTGCTAACGTGTGGGTGTATGTGACGTGTTATATCATATAGCGACCACCCGATCGCACCTGTGATGCTAGGCGATGCTCGTCTTGCAGCTGAATTGGCAGATGACATGCTCAAGCGTGGCATTTACGTCATTGGCTTCAGTTACCCCGTACGAATATATTCGTGCACAGCAAAACACGCGTTGTAGCGCCGTTTACTAATCGATCACTCCTGGTTTGTGCTCTTCCCCAGGTTGTTCCCAAGGGCCACGCACGAATCCGTGTACAGCTCTCTGCTGCTCATAGTATCGAAGATGTTGACAAAGCCGTGAACGCTTTCATCGAGTGTGGCAAAGCACGTGGCGTCATCAATTAAAGTGCTTTTGTGGGTCAGTTGGAAGGTGTAGCATTCGCAACGTCATCGTCGCGAGCAGCTGCTACTCTCACAAGTGTTGGCATGTTTCTGTTGTTGGCAAGAACGTCGAGGATTGTAGTGCCATTCTGCAAGCTGATACTGCAAGAATGGGGACAGCCGGACATCAAGTGTATGACGCAGAAGCAGCAATAATGCAGAAATGTAGTAAGTGTGCCAAAGTTCTCAAGCTGTGCAGTGACACGAACGAACCTGGCGCCCCATATCATCAGCCCCTCTAGCTCTCTTGAGTCTGTCATTACTGGAATCAGCGACTCATCGCTGTTGACAAGAAGCATTCCAGCACCACCAACCTCTTGAACAGCTCTAAAATTCATTCACAGCCAGTCAACTTTGTACTTCAAAGACGCCTTTAAGTGACGCAATTACCTCAGCTTCGCCCCAAATGAGCAGCCACCACGTTTGACCACAACGACGGAGCGAGTCGCAAGGATCCCGAGGCCTTTATAGTGGCACGCGGTTTCTTGCGGGTAGGCTGCAACAATGCGATAGGGTAACGTGGGAATGTTGCCGCCAAAAAGTGCAGGCAGGATCTGAAACTTGTACGAGTCGGCAACAGATGCAGACGAATCGCTAGTTTCCTCGTGTCTCTTTACCTCGCCAGTGTTTGCGCCAATGAACCAAAAGGTTAAGGATCGACCAGATTTCTTCACATCCTGACAAGTAAGTGCGTGCAACACACAAATGATTGCAACTTGTTAGCATCGTTAAACGCTCAAGGTGTTGTGAAGCGGACATACCCTTGCAATCGCCAGCTCTTGGTTGGTGAGCTTCTTGGGCTGCTCAAGAGGGATTGGAACTTGATCGGCTCTCTCCTTGTAGATCCGAATGACTGCACAAAGTAACAAAGACGACAGAGCGACGTCATGAACGCGAAATCCATTGTTCACACGTTTATAGCGTGCGTACGCATCTCTTGGTGCTCCATCACGGACATAATCAGCTCACCGTCCAGCTTTGCCATGCTATACGATCCACACAATTAGCTGCAAGGCAAATATACTGCATACGAGATAATGAAGCATACGTACAGCGTCACGGCAATATCTACGTGCCCATCCACAGCCACTGGAGCAGGAGAAAACCTACCGTCACCTTTGACGTTGTTCACGATCAAGAGTCCTTTGCCACTGGCAGCTTGAGCATGAGTGGCTTTTTCGACAAGCGTGCACGCTCCTCGATAAGCAAGGTAAACTACACCTGCAGTTTTCATCGCTCGATGGTGTTTGTTGCTAGACGCTCGCAGTGATTCGGAGAATTGATTGCACCCTGTGATCGGTGTTGCGAGCTTCAGTTGTAGAGGTGCACTAGAATTGCCATTAGTCAAGTTTGTTTCGGGTGCATGACTCCATGGAGCAAGATGAAGTCGAACTTCCCATCCGCGCAACACGTCCGGAGCTTCAAAGGCCAATGTCCAATTCATCATTGTTTGTTTGATAGGACCTTTGTCCGCAGCTTTGGCTCTTGCACGCTCAGTCGACATTTCGACAAGAAAGACGAGCTTTCGAGGAATGGCCGAGCTACGATATATGTCCACAACTTCTTGAGGTCCCATCTTTGAAGTGTCGACGCCATTCAGAGCAATGAGTTGATCGCGTGACGCAATCACGTTCAGCTCTTGTGCAGGTAGTTTGGGCTCCAAATGGCTTACGACAGCCTTGTTCCGAGTGTTCAAGTCCCAATTCAGTCCAATGGGGCCTTTGGTAGTAAACTCGACTTCATAGCGGAACTCCCATCCGTCCCTCCGTTTCCCTGCTGCTTGGTCATGCGGGGTCATGCGAGTTCGTTCGTATTCCTCCTTGTCCAACCTTTCGAGCAGCTCTCTTTCCTTTCGGGCGAGAGCTTCTGCTACGCGGCGCTCCTGTGCCAATCTCTCTTGCAGCTCTTTATCGTTTGCGATCTCACGCTCGCGAGCTTCTCGCTCTGCTTTCAATCGCGCTTTCTCTTTTATCCACGCAGCAACGACTTCCTCGCGTTGAGGAGTTGCTGGCTCAAACTCGAGTAGTTTGGGCGATAAAATCTCCACACGCGCGAAACCTGAAAGGACATGGACCGAATCGACAGGCTTGAACAGCGGCAGCACCGCTATACTCCCAACAGGACTATCAATCACGTTTTGAAGCGTTAACACTGATACATCCTGTCCGTCGACTCGTACCAAGCGGTCAGATGGTCGCAGTGAAGGCGGAGGTAGAACGACTTCTTCACTCTCGGCCTCATTAGCTTCACTTGGACAAAGCTTAGCCGTCGTGTGACAGCTCTGCACCGTTGCCGCATCAGCCTCTACTTCCATCTCCACCGCTGTTTCTTCGTGTATGCTACGCACGTATAGATCGTGAGTCTCTGCAAGAAGCTCCAATACCACCGAGCGATTGACAATTGCGTCAAACAGCACAGGAAACCGCAGCTCTTCCATTGATCGATTTCGTTCATTCGCCGCTTCCATCTCAATCTCATTCCCTCTTTCCATTCCCTCTGCAAGGTCTTCTTCACAAGTAACTACAGCAACAATTCCTATCAGCACACAGAATCTCAACCTTTTCATCCATGACGACGCGATCATCTTTGGATTCCTCAAATGTGCGGCTGTTCATCGTTACAACAGCCGAATAGGATCCAGGCTTCAATTCACTCGACAAATATGCAGCAAACGACTTCTTTTTGTCCTCTGCAACTGCATTGTACTCGCTACAGTCACATCAATGTCAGCTTTTATTTGTCATTCTTGTGTTACATCATCTCTCTCTCTCTCTCTCTTATTGCCGCAGTTCGTGGTGTTTCTCGAGAGCATAGACGCTCTTTGAGCCTCGAGGAAATATGTCTGCGTACTTCTGGATCATTTCAGCGTGTGTCTGGATCAGGTAGTCTTTCTGCTCTCTCGTCACGCGTCGCATGTCACCCTGCGGTGTCTGTACAACCACGAGAATTGAGTTGTCCGGCACGTGCTCGCCCGCGGCCACCACGACGCCGCTACCAATGAGGCAGTTGCTGCCAATCACAGAGCCTGCCTGAGCCTGTGACTTGGGCTCAAACCAGTTGCCATCCCCCACGCGGTGGCTCTGCACCACACAGCCGCTCTCGAACAAGTTGCTGTTGCCGATCTGCATCTCTTCTGGCGCGTCATTGGTCAACACGGCGCCGTCTTCAACGAAACAGCGCTCTCCTAGGACGATAGGACCACCTGATGCACGCAGCGAAGCACCTGGATGTATGGCACACTGCTCTCCTATCGTCACAGCACCTTGGAGATGCGCCTCAATGCACACCGCAGCAGTGCGCGCAATTTGCGTCATTTGTGTTTTGATAATTGGGCTTGCGAAAATTGATCATAATGATATCATCACAATTATGGGTCAAACTGAGCCTAAATTGAATTCAAAATGCCACGAGCAGCGCGGGTGATCGACGGCAAGACCATTTCAAAGGCGCTGCGTGCGGCACTAAAGGGCGACGTGAACGCTCTTACAGCAAAGCATGGAAGGGTATGTCTTGATATCTGATTCTTTCTCTACCGTCTCACTACTAAATGCAATCTTTGTTGACGTCGATAGGCGCCAGCACTTGGACTCATTATGGTAGGAGACCGCAAGGACTCGGCGCTATACGTGCGCAACAAACACGCGGCCTGCCGTCACACGGGCATCCGGTCGGAAAACTTTCTCTTTGACGAAGACGTGTCCCAGGTACAGACAGCAGATGAAGAGAGACAAAAGAGAGATTGAGGCTGATCGAGTGCTTCTCGTGTAGGACACTATTGTGCAAAAGGTGGAAGAGCTGAACCGTGACCCGACAATTGACGGCATTCTAGTGCAATTGCCGCTACCTGGGGCGAAGCTGAATGCCCAGCAGATCATTGATCGTATCCAGTTCGACAAGGACGTGGATGGCCTCCACCCTTTCAACGCTGGCGAGCTCGCCATGCGTGGACGATATCCCTACTTGATTCCATGCACGGCAAAAGGAATTTTAGCACTGCTGGATGAACAACATACGCCGTTGTGTGGAATGACAGCGGTGGTCATTGGACGCAGCAATTTGGTGGGCAATCCGGTAAGCATGCTGCTGCAAAAGCGCAATGCCACGACGATTCTGTGTCACTCGAAAACACTGGATCTGCCGCGATATGTGCGTCAAGCTGATGTGGTAGTGGCAGCGTGTGGACAGCCGTACCTCGTACGAGGGGAATGGCTCAAGCCAGGTGCGACAGTCATCGATGTTGGCATCAACTTTGTACGTGATGTGGAAGGTATGTACCATGGTGAGGCGAACGCTGACGGCTTCAAGATCGTTGGTGACGTCAACTTTCCAGAGGCGTGTAGAGTGGCAGGGACTATTACACCTGTGCCTGGAGGAGTAGGACCTATGACTATCGCAATGTTGCTGCATAACGTTGTCGAAGCATTTAAGCGCAGGATGGACACTGGAAACAAGGGAGTGCTATGAAAGGCAGCGTTTTGAGTCACAACTTGTATGAAAATGTGTGAGCTTATGGCTGAACTTGTATGGACTTGCTAGCGTGTGTATGTGCTGCACCTACTGTGATAGTAACGATGGATGCTCGACTATCCACCCTGTTTCTTCTTTTGACGAGCGCGTGGTAGCACCATTTCTTGGAGGAATTGGTTCACACGTCTGTGCAATGGCATGTATGGATTGCAGACCACGTACTCAGTAAGCGCTGCAATTGCTTCTTGGAAATCGCTGAAGTCTACTCGTATCGTTTCCAGTTCGGCTTCAGTAGTAGTTGCGCCAATTGCTGGACCGAGCAGTGGAAAATTACTATCGTCACATTGCAAATTGATGAGCAACTGCTTTAGCGTATGTTCCGTCACAAAGCTTCCAACAAGCTTGCAGTCACGAGCCATAACGATGAATGCAGGTAGTGAAAGCGTCGAATTTTGCTCGCGCAAGGCGTACATGGATGCGTAGTAGCGGAAAATCCGCTGAAGCGCAGGTTTGTGCTGCTGGAAAATCTCTCGAACCTTGGGTTCTGCTACTGCAGCACGGAAGAGCTCTCGCTGCAACCGTGACGCGCGAGGAAGGATAATCTGCTCCATGAGTAAGCGGAAACGTTCGTCCAACGGAAGCACTGGAACAGGAGCTGCTTCCTTTCGTGCTGGGGCATGCGATGATAGGATTGGGGCGTATTTCACTGCTGCAAGACGCACTAGAGTATCGGCAAATTGTCGGCGGCAAAGCTCGTGTTCTTCTCCTGTCGCAGTGTCCGACTCAGCATCACCAGCTGCAGTTGCGTCCACACAAATCGCTAGGGGTTCTATCATTCCATCGGTCGATGGCAGATTGAGGGCTGCTTGGAATATGCTTGTCGCCACTACGGGCGTGATATGTTTGTCCTCGTTGAAGCAATCTTTGATGAATTTGTTGAACTCCGCCAAGCTCATTGCTGCAAGGCTACCAGCTCTACCTGCCGCACTTTACCATCAATTCGACTCAGCTCATGGCAAGCAGCATGGAGAAAGAGGAAAAGCAAAGTACGCGCACCTGTAATGCTTGAAGATGTCGTTGAGGTCCTTGCTGTATGCAGACACGGCTCGGCGGATGATGGCAGTAACGATATCAACGTCTCGCTCGGGTATGACCGGTGGCATGGTGGACCCAGCGATAACCGCGCTTGTTGCGTCCGAGTTCATACAGTATCTAGGTGCGGCACTGGCAAGTTTGTTTAGCTGCTTGAAAGTGCATTCACTTTCGTGAACGAGTAGATCGCGTATGCAAGAACTGTCCACGCGAGAAAACTCGCGCACGCGTTCGCAGGTCCGTTCGTCTACAAGCCCCAGCGAAGCGTGCGGGTGGATGTCACGTGCGCGAATACAAGACCAGGTGACTGCAAGTGCCTTGTACGCAATCTGTGCGAGTGCACTGGATGCTTCATTTGATGTCACGGCGATTTGGCCTAGCTCAGTATGGAGTTGTTTGAAAAGCTTCTCGCACGCTCGCATCTCTTTGAGAAGGTGAGCAAGCACGCCGGCATCGTAGTTGTCATTCATCCGTTTGACCTCGAGAAGCAGTCCACGTATGCGTCTCCAAGCTGTGACGATGTTGAGGAAGTCTCCGCGTTGCTTTGCTATGTCGATCGTTCGAACAGTCCCTCTGTCATGAAGCAACAAGCGTCAGATACCTCCTTTCATCACGTGGAATTCAGAAGCAGCGCAAGTACACAGCAGTGCTGAAGATCATAGCGACGAAGGCGATATTTTCCGTGCCGCTAGCTGCGTGAATGCTGTCGCTGGTGACAATTTGCGGTAGCGATGGCTGCACTCGCTCGTGAAAAGTGGCAATGTTTTGCAGTCGCTGGTCAACGTCTATCTCATGCACCATCTAGACCATGACAGCAGCAAGTGTTGAGTCCACACACTATATGCACTCATCGAGGTGCTGAGTAATGACGTACCGAGGCATCAAACCAGGAAGGGAAAAGGCGGTGCAGTAAGAAGGAATAGCGGCGTCCATCCGCGAGGTCCGATGTGAAGTTTTTGATTGTGCGGTCGCTTGGTTTCTCGACAGATGTCGACAAGCTCAAGTGCATTCGGAACCAGTTCAATAGCAACGTGTCGATCGGCATCTGAGCCAGGTCGCGGACAGTCACAGCACGTGGTCGTGCAGGCTTTTTTACGGCAGCAACTGAAGACGGCATGTTGCTGGTGTTTCCTCGGAACTGAAATGACGTTAGATAGCCCTCAGTTGCATCGATTTTCGCTTTGAGTTCGTTTTCCGTCTGGATCTGAGAGTCATCACAAGTAACAAGTCTTAGCAACGTCAAGGATCGATCAAGAACCATGACGCCTTACCATGTCGGCGAGATGCTGAAGCACGCTCCCGTCAAGTTGATATTCCAGCGAGTCCATCATGTCTTTTGACATCTGAATAGCGCACATTTCGACCATGCGTGCCATTCCGAGCATAGTCTCGAGTAGCATTCGGTTTGTGCGTCCCATACGCTCGTCATCGTCTTGTGCGAGCAAGGTGTCGATCCGTTCATAGTTGGATTCTCGCCTGCGTCCAATGGAAGCATTGCAATCACCGCCATTACGCCGTCTACCGCTGTCGTTGTCATCCATCCCGTTGCTAGCTCCATCACCACTATTGGCAAATGCAGCTGCAACGGAGAGGTTTTCAAGGTGGTCAACTCGATACGATAACTGCGTGTTTGACTCGGTCAAGATGGAGATTATGCGCGCCATGGATGTGACCTTTGCTTCGGCATCTGCGATCGCTACGTCCTTCCTACTGAGGGATGCCGCCGTGACCGACAACATCGCTTGATAGTCAGCACTCTCGCGATGATATGCTCGACGCATTGCTTCAATGCGCCAGATGCGAAACCACGCAATGAGACTGGTCTTGTGCATGTTTTGGAATGTTTGGACTTTGAGCTGAGCACAGCAACCGCACAATCAACAGTGAGAACAAAGAACGAGGCTGTTTATAAAGTGCTGTCGCTGCATACCGCTCGAATTTGGCGCTGAGCTGCCATTGCGTTGGCCCAGCCACGAAAAGTCGATGCAAGGATCTGTTGATCTCGACGTTTAGCGTGACGAGTGATTAGCTTGCTCACTTTTCCAGGCAGTTGTTGGCGTGTCGTGCGCGTACTCTGGCATTCTCTTACAGCTGCAACAAGAGCTTGAGTTTTGCGACGAAGCCGCTTGAATTCCTGGACATTGACAACACCAAGTATCAGGTGAGCTTGTGGATGACGTAGTAAATGGTGCTCTCGCAGTCTATTGTACCGTGAAGTAGGGCGTGCGATGCTCGTAGTCGACTCCACCCTCGTGAGCTGCGTGATCCTCAACTTGAAGCTGGGTCAAGGGCAAAAAGATCGATGCTACCAACTCGACGTGAATTCTTCGCAGGAATGCAATGCTCTGGCCAACTGCTGCTACCACAGAGTTGGTATGAAATGTCTTGTTTGTCTCTAGACATGACAGATACTTTTCAAACAATTGACAGCACACGACGGTGTAGAAGCGATTGGGTGCTTCAGCCCAGGAGGCCATACGCTTTGCTTCGTTGAGCTTCATTTCACAGAATAGCGAGATTGACGCAAACTGCTCCTGGCCCGAGTGAATCGACCACCGACTCAACAAAAGACGGGCCAAATCTTCGCCACGTTCGTCGGTTAATGCATCAATTGCTGGATGGAGGACTTGAAACTCGGCTTCGTTATCTCGACAATTCTTGCTACTTTCGGCGTCTAGTCTTTGCTGGTCTTGGTGGCTTGATTGCAAGTTGTTAGAAGCGGTTGTGGTGGTGGCACGTAGTCGCATTGGTGGGAGCAGTGCTGTCTCAAGTAACTCGATGGATGCGTCCGATATCCGTGTGGGGATCACTTTAGCCACTCGACCAGTCATTGAACCATTTGTGGCATGTCGTGAAGGACGAAATGGAAGACGCTCAGTTGTCGGCTTATTGTTGAGATGCCGCTTGTCAACGTCTGTACCCGTGTGGAGCAAATGCAGCTTGGGCACAACGCGGTCACTTGTGGCTGACAAAGGCTCCATCGATATTGATGCGTCCTGTTGGCCGGCGGCATATCAATAAATAAGTATTGCAGTTTCGCCTGAAGGGAAGCAGAGGACACGACGACTTGTTTCTGATCTCGTGTGTGATGATGCTTCAAGTGCTGCTCTTCCTGCCTTTGCTGTCTCGTCAGAAGACTGAAGCGCAGGCTCTTGAGAAGTTTTGGACGAGAGACGTCTTCAGATGGAGGAGCAAAGTTGCGTTTATGGGCAAATCAAGTTGAGGATCATGGGATGGCGTTTTGTGTTTGATTGCTTTGGAAGTTTGAGAGCGAGAGGAAGTACCGAACTGCTGGGGCTGCTCAAGAGCGAGATAGCATGGAGTCAATATACAATTGTGGAGATAGGCCAGACTTGGGTACAGAGCACTGCAAGAGCACTCACCATGCGCTGCAATATCGTGTGAAACACTTTGGACACTTGAAACGTGGCTCCGTCGTGTTTAGCAAGCGAAAAGGGATGCGCTACACTTATCGGTAGGCAGTCTACGCATCGTTGCCAAGTTGTAGTACTATTTCCTTCTATAGCTCGTGGATCTTGGCAAGACGCTTGATGGCCTCTTCAATGGCCTCGTCGGTCTTGCAATACGCAAAACGCGCCCACTGGCTGCCCTTTGCTTTGTTTTCAGGACAGAAAAACGCAGTGGTTGGGATCGCTGTGACACCTTTGGTGATCGTGAGCCAGCGACAGAATGCCCAGTCGTACGTCATTTTCGGCTGGATAAAACTTTCAGGCACCTTGACGGCGGAAATGTCCGAGTACAGAAAGATGCCACCGCTAGGCGTGATCGGGACAATGCCCACCTCCACCAATGCCCGACTAAGACGGTCACGCTTTTGCTTATACTGGTCAGTGACGAAAGCATAGAAGGTGGGGAACCCCTTGTACGGCTTTGCTGCGAGCTCTAAAATGTTAGCAACGGCTTCCTGTAATGGTGTTGCGACGCTAAACTGGATCCAGTTGTTTGCGAGGTGGACGCCCTTGATCAAATCGTTCGGGCCAATGGCCCAACCCACCTTCCAACCAGTGACTGAGAAGGTCTTTCCAGCACTTGAGATCGTCAGCGTGCGCTCCCACATGCCGTTCATGCTAGCAATCCGTACATGCTTCTTACCATCGAACACAATGTGCTCATACACTTCGTCCGAAATGATGATTACGCGAGGATGCCGCCGCACATACTTGGCAACAAGTTCCAACTCGTCTTCCGTAAACACCTTGCCCGTTGGATTGTGTGGGTTGTTGAGGAGAACTGCACGGGTCTTCGATGAAAAGGCCGCCGCTAGCGTCGGTTCGTCAATATAGAACTCTTTGGCCCCTGTCTGCTCACTCGAGCGCACCTGTAGTGGCACATAGCGACATATCCCACCGGCCATTTGTACCTGTGCCGTGTAGATGTCAAAGGCAGGTTCAAACACGACCACCTCGTCTCCAGGCTGTACATACGAGTTTATCGCGGCGTAGATGGTCTCAGTCGCACCGACACCCACTGCAACCTCATGAGCCCAATCGATCTCCCGCTTTAGCTCCTTTGAGTATTTTGCGGCTAGCACTTCCACGAGTTTCTTGTGACCCTGAGGGCGCGCGTACTGGTTAAAATCAGCGTCGAGTGCGTCCTTGGCCGCTTGCTTGACAAAGTCCTCACAGCGCCAGTCTGGAAAGCCCTGCCCCAAATTAATAGCCTTGTGCTCCAAGGCGAGAGGAGTAAACTCGTGCCAGACTGTGGGCTGGTCGAAGCCACTGAGGCGCTTGGCGAGCTGCTCCGCCATGATGCTGGTCAAAGGAATTTTGACCCCAAAGGCGCAACCCACTTAATTGTGCTCATTATTATTGCAATAATACAGATGCAGACAGCATCGTGCACACTGCGAGGCGGCTTACCGACTGCGACTGCAGCGTTTCTTCACCAAATTGTGAAGATATACAGAATCATCGCCTTATAACATACACATCATCTTGTGACGATACCAAGCGGCAGCCAGGAGTGATCTGGATAAACACTCCATGTTCACTAGCATAGATACGCCCTTAGGTTACTGAGCATCGCGGTATCGTCACAATTTTGTGATAAAATGGTGCAATTCTTTGTTTGTTAATTCAAATTCAACGTCGGCCAGTCATGCGGTTCCACGACTTCCAGCCACCGCTGTGTGCCGAGATCTTGACGGAGACAGATGCGCTTGGTTTCGAGCATATGACGCCCGTGCAAGCAGCAACTTTGCCTTTGTTTTTGTCCAATAAAGACGTGTGTGTCGATGCGTGCACAGGTAGCGGCAAGACGTTAGCCTTCGTGTTGCCCATTGTGCAGCTGCTCAAGACCAAGTTGGCAGCTGGCAGCATCACGACACCTCGTCATACCGACCTTACTAAGCTCGTGGCTATGGTCATCTCACCCACGCGCGAGCTGGCGCGTCAGATCTTCGAGTGTGCCGAGAAGTTCTTTGCCAGTGCGCTGCCCAATGTGCAGCTGCTGCTGTTTGTCGGCGGCACGAGCGTGGACGAAGACTTATCGCTAATTCGAAAAGCTGTAGGCAAGTGCTCGGTAGTTATCGGTACACCAGGTAGAACAGAGGACTTGCTGAACCGCTGCGTGGGCTCCAGTGTCGAGACCCGCGAGTTTGAGATGCTCATTTTGGATGAAGCCGATACTCTACTGGATATGGGCTTTGAAGTTAGTCTGAACAAGATCCTGGAGCACCTACCGAAGCAAAGGCGTACGGGGTTGTTCTCAGCTACGCAAACCCAAGAAGTTAAGGCGCTGGCACGTGCAGGATTGCGAAATCCAGCGACAATCTCAGTGCAAGTGGCAAACAACACGCAAGTGACGCCAGCTACACTGCAGAATTACTTTTGCCTCGTGAGCCATGACCAGAGACTATCGGCTCTGCACCACTTTGTGCAGTCCAAGAAAGGCGAAAAGCTCATCGTCTTCTTCTCGACGTGTGGATCCGTGGACTTCTTCAGCCGTGTGCTGGATGAGCTATTCAAGGGCAAAAAGGATTTGCCAGTCGTGGCGCTGCATGGCAAGATGCCGCAAAAGAAGCGGACGACGAATTATGACCATTTCTCGACCCTAAAGTCAGGACTTTTGGTGTGCACGGACGTCGTTGCGCGCGGTATTGATTTGCCTGATGTGGACTGGATTGTACAGTATGACCCGCCTCAGGATCCAAACTTTTTCGTGCATCGTGTCGGGCGTACAGCCCGTGCGGGGCGCTCTGGCTGCGCTCTTTCATTTTTGTCCTCCAACGAAGATGCGTACGTGAATTTCCTGAAGATTCGCAAGGTTCCATGCGAAGAGATGAAGCTTCCACTGGACACAATGGAGGACGTGCTACCGAAAGTAAAGTCGTTGATTCTGGAAGACCGTGACCTGCTTGAAAAGGGCACCAAGGCCTTCATGGCATTTGTGCGATCGTACAAGGAGCACCAATGCCAGTTTATCTTCCGCTTTAAGGAGCTCGATTTGGGCGCTGTGGCTCGTGGCTTCTGTCTGCTGCAATTGCCCAAAATCAACGAATTGCGTAATGTGCGCATAAATTTCGAAAAGACTGATATCAAGACCGCCGACATTAAATTCAAGGACAAAGTCCGTGAAAAGGAACGTCAGAAGAAGCTGGTGGCCATTGCAAAGGAGAATGAAGCACGCGATAAGAAAGACGCTGAGATGCGCGAAAAGAGACGCAAACGGCCATTGGAGGAAGACAATCAAAAGCACCCTCGTCGTCGTGAAAAGAAAAAGGGTTTGCATCAGCAGATTGTGGAAGAATGGGACGAATTGGCCGAGGAAGAAAAGCTGTATAAAAAGCTGAAAAAAGGCAAGATCACGGAGGAAGAGTATGAGAAGACATTGCTGGGCAAGGCGGACGATGACTGCGACAATGATGATGACAATGAAGAGAGTGACAAGAAAAAAGCAAAATGGCAACGCGCAGAAGAGAAACTAAAGGAGCGATTCAAAAAGAAGGAACAGGTCGTGAAGAAGACAGCGGTGCAAAAGCGGGAGGCTGCCAAGCGCGAAGAACGTATTCGCAAGCGCAAAAAGTCTCAGCATGTTCAACGCGCACAGCAAAGAGCTGAACGTCGTGCCCGGCGTTAGATTCGCGTGTGTATCTGGGTATAATCCGAGCAGGAGATAAAGAATGATACTATTCGTTTGTTTGCATCCATTGTACAATATGAATCGGGAGAGTTTGCAAAACGCAGTTTTTGTGTGGGGGCTAAAGACGTATAGCTCTTCATTCGATGGATCGACCGCTTAACCGTACACCAAACATTCAAGCGCTCGTACAGCAGCCTCGTGTTTACAGAAAGTGTCGCGATGAAATGAGCATCAAGGTTGTAGTTGACCAAGTGCCCACGTTGCACAACGAGTAAGTTCAATATTGTAGTCACGTTCAGTCCGGTTTACAATTCCTTGTAGAATACTAGAGATTGGCGGCGATTCCACGGACTGCAGCGCCAATTTCCAACTTGCTGTACAAGAGAATGAAAGCATTGTCAGCAGCACAGTTTTCAGTGAGCTCGACATACTGCAATTACTTTTACTCACGACTGATTCCGGCAAGACGTCCAAAGAGAAGGCAGCCTTGCTGTTGAAGGTGCAAGTCCATCTTGAACTTTAGCATAGCGTTTCGGACAGCGACCACAACAGGCAAACGAACAGGTTGAAGGGATTGCAAGCCGACATCCGGTCCTACCATTTGTTGCACAACGTCAGAATGGTAGAAAAATAGTCAATCACGCATTGCTCCTACCTTTCATTGCCATCGTTGCCAGAATTTCCGCAGCGTATCGATGGACAGCACCAGTATTTGTATGCTTGTCCATGAGTTTCGCGACACCGTTTGCTCCATCTTGTAAGGCAGCAAGTCGGATCGTCTCATGCTGGCTCAAAGTGCACGTAGCAGCAAGTGTACGATAGCCTGGCGAGGAAGCCGAAAATGGTCCCCAGCCTCCAGCAGTGCGAGCTCGAGCCCGAAAACAATAAGCTGTGTCGGTTGATAGCCCGTAAACTGTGACCGCCGTGGGAGGAGATATTCCATTCCTCGCAACTGCTTCGTAACTTTCAATCTGGAATGCTGCAGCTCTCTTCCAGAGACTCGCTTCACCTGCTCCATCTGCGCATGCGCGGCCATGCCCGCGACGCTCAATGTGGTATCCGAGTATCGCTGGAAGGTTAGCAGCAGGCGCGGTAAAACGCCACGTTAGACTAATGCTGTTTAGTGTCGACGCGACGAACGCAGGAGGTGTCGGGGAAATGGTCGGAGGCTCTAGTGTTCATTTATGAGCATCAATGAGCTTATCTTACAAGTCACCAAAAAAGACGCTGGTCTTGCTTACCCGGTATTTCTCCCAGTCCAAAGTCGATTGCATGTTCGGCACCCAGCACGCTAGGTGTGTGAGTGATATCCGGAAATTCGGCAACCTTTTCATAACTCGTCCGAGCTTGACTCTCGTACTCGGCGCGTACAAACGCATTCTGCTTTGCGGCATCGCTACGAATTTCTCTGCAAACGTATCGCAGTACTTCCTTTGCAAAAAGCGAGTGCCTCGAATTCTGTTGATTGGAGTATTCTTCGTCCAGCTTCGATGATAGTGCGGCACCACGAAATGCATCACGAAAGCGAAGCAGAAAGTTACTGACACGTTCTTCGTTTGTTCGGACAGGTACTTCGCTCTTCACGTCACAGGACTCCATCAAGACGAAATTCAACAATTTTGGATCGGTTCGCACTGTTTCTTCAGTAATCTCGTCGTGTGAAGATCCGCTGTCATACAACGTCTGAAGACGCAATTGCACAATCCGCCTATAAAACTGCGATAAAAACTGCTCGTGTATACGGTGGCGAATAGTGGCAACATCATCGACAAGCTTTTCGCTCGGTTCTTGTACTTGACAAAGCTCGAGCGCGACAAATTTGTTTTTGCATGGAATGTCTGTAAACACTCCCTTCAGTGGACGGCCTGGAGAGCAACAAGCGTCATGCACTTACCGTGAACCATTTTGGCAAGTTCGCGTTCATGGATGGCCGTCAAAACTAGCTCATCTTCCGACGAAAGCCTCGTTTCACTAAACAGCACGTAAGACCCCTTGTTCGTGCCGCGAGTAACTCGAGCTCCATGCGTCTAAGACACATCAACCGATTGTCAAAAGGAAGCGGATTTGACGGTGCAAACTCGTGAGGAGTGCTTACCGCCAAACACATGAAAAACGACGAGTTTGGCTCCTCTGCGCATATTTTCTTGAGTTCCACCATGGTGTCCTGAAACTCGATGACGGAAGGATTTACTAAAAGTCGGGACCCCCTCCGTGAAAAACGATTGAAGTGCTGATCGACGAGGCTATCGAATAGGGAACCTGCCACATCTTTTGTTCGCTCTGAGATTGCAGGAAGATTGCGAAAGTTGTAAGATACGACCACCAAAGCAAACGATTGTTTGGGAATCACTGCCTCGGTTCCGGCATTCATATAAGCAGGATTGTCGAGTGGTATAGTTAAAGACTGCTGAGATTCTGCATCTTTGAAGAAAATGTCAGACACAAGAATGACCGCTTTCAAAGCTTCAGACACTGAGAGCACCTTCTGAAACGCGAGACGTCTGACGAAGGTGTTGCCTCCTCTGAAGTAAGGACGCTAGTTGTTTCGTATATTCTTCGTTCTTTTGTCGAAGCTGTGCTTCTAGCTCTTGCCTAGCCTCGTTGTCGTTTTGCATTTCTGAGCCACTTTACACGACTGATCAACTGCGAACGGTCAGCCGCTTATTGCTGCAACGGGCGCGTCTTGCCATCAAAAAGGTCACTGATGACTATTCAATATCCCACGATAAAGCTCCATACTTTGCACAGACTAATTGCGTTCGCAGTACGCCAAGGTGAGGATGATATCGTAGCGTCAAAAAGTCTCTCAAAAGCAGTGTGGTCATCAGAAACTGGCAATACTCACTTTTACTTTACTTTCTCAATCGTTCATTCGTCGTGGATGCAGATGTAGTAGTACCAATATTGGCTCTAGTAGCTGTCCGATGACGAAATGACAATAACGTTGAGTTGTACTTGCTGCTACACTTACTCAAATGTCACGCGCCTGGACCCAATGTTGCTGCTGTTTCCCAAGAAATTGGTTTGTCACACACTTGCACGTCCGTCGTCTGAATAGCTCACGTGGACACCGGGTGATGTGGCAGAATTTGTAGGAGGACGTCTTTCAACGGCCACAATGTAAAAGCGCCGGCCTTGTTCTTCTTCCGCGCATTTTCCATTGACACCGCGAATCACTCTGCGTCTGAAGTTGAAGTTTCATCTATATTTACGCTATGTCAGCGCTAAAAATAAGCGGAGAGCTTGCGCGTCCTCTGACAAGAAGGAGAGGTCTAACTGCTGCTTTGAGACGCACAGCTTCGCTAAGTCCTGCAAAGGTAAACACTGCGGTCTGTCAGCTTCTTTGGCTAGCTCCCACGCAATAGTAGAACGTGACAAGAGAGACGAGTCACTACGCTAGTCAGACTGGACGGAAGGTTTATCTTCGTGGTTGACAACAGCGTGCGGGTGTTGCAACTGGTTCTTTAAGGCAATCCAGTGATCGAATTACTACCAAGAGACTAATAGAGCACGCGTAATGCCGTCAGACACACCGCTTCACAAGGCAGCACACAATGGCGACAAGGGTGCTTGTCTGCAAATTTTAGAGGAGGCCTCCGTAGATGTCAATGCACCTGGGGCTGGTGATCGACGGGCACTTCATCGTGCGGCAGGTGGCAATCACGCAGAATTATGCACCCTCTTACTAGACAAAGGAGCAGAAATTGACGGAGTATGCTCGCTGAGGTTTTGTGTGACGCATTGGTATAATGCTAATGGCAAACTTGCTGGTGCTTTGTAGGCGGACAAAAGCGGCAGGACGGCACTGCATTGGGCGTCTATCAGTGGGCACAAAGAAGCCACTTTGGTGTTGCTACAGAAAGGTGCAAATATTAATGCAGAAACTACAACGGGAATGACGGCACTTCACGGCGCTGCCGAGGGTGGCAAAGTGGAATTGGTCCGATTGCTGATGGAGAACAAAGCAGATTCGTCTAAGAAAGACTCTAACGGAAAGCTGCCGTTTGACTACGCCATGGACGGCAAGCACAAGGCTGTCGTAAAAGTGCTCAAGGATATGGGAGATGCAGCTGCGCAAAGCGCATCCTGTGTTATTCAATAGTCGTCTGGGTACCTCACGCAACGCAGCCATGACTTACCGCTTAATTTGCTACCATAATTCGAAATGAAATCAAGAAACCAAAAAATGACTTGCTTACGATAAAGAGATTTGCAGCCTACAACGGATGCTGCTACATGGCAAAACTCCGTCATTTACCACTCGTTTTTGTGGTAGAGCTTGCCTTTTATGCTCAGCTTGGATGAGTTTCGCGACCGCCGCTTACCTCCGGCCTTTTGGCGTGCTTGCCGGTCGCGTTGCACTCGCTGCTTAATGATCTCGTTCTCAACGGCAAATGAGTCATCGACATCTTCATCGGGCTGGTCAACTTGGCTGTCGACAGTCGTCTCTTCGAATGCTTGCACAAGGTTTGGCACTTCCTCTTCGTCACTTTCCTCTTCGCCCTCACTTTCGCTCCTGCCTTCATCCTCGACTTCGTCACCACTGTCCTCAAGGTTTTGGTGAGCCGAAAAAATTGAAAGCTAGTTGAAATGAAAAATCCGCCAGTCAGTTGCTGTCTCCTAATTCCATCGATGAGGAAGCACCAACTTACATCGTGCACTCTCTCGCCGAACTCCTTGCCAAAGCCGCTGGCTTCCACATCCTCATCAAGCCGAAAATTCTCATTTGCAACGATATCTTCCAGCTTCGGAACACGCTACAAAAATCAAAGAGTGAACATAGTCGGCAATTGCTTATGATTTTGCATCATAACAACCAATTTGCTTACGTCTGGAGTGTAGGCGCCGCCTTGTAGCCGCGAAAAAAACTTCACGAGTCCGTGCACATCGCGATCAAACAGCCTGTACTCATACAACGTGTCAGAAAATGTGGCTGGTGCAACGCAGGAAGCCACTTGCACTCACTCGGCAGCGTTTGGGTGCGATGTCGAGATCATTTGCGGGAAATCAATCATGGTGATTTTGCCATCGTCTCCAATCATAATGTTGAACTCGTTGAAGTCGCAGTGGACCAGTCCGTACTCCGCAAGACGCACAACAATCGACATGGACGTGTCATAGGCGTCCTTTGAGTTGGCAAGATGGCGCACTTGGTTAAGTGGGTAGCCATCCACAAGACTCATGCAGATCGCGTGGCGGTTGCAGTCGAGGGGTGTCGGTGTCGGGAAGTCACGGTCGTACAATGCCTACAACAGCAAAAAACCGCACACTGCCGTCACATGCACAATCTGCATGATCTTCATCGACTCTCACTATAAACGTACCTTCAAGAAAGCGTACTCCTTCATAGCCGAAAGGCGCGACATGTAGAACCAACTGACCGACTTGCGGTTCTTGAGATAGTCTCGCTTGGACTTGACAGCACGAAACGACGTGCGTCCAAGACGGTGGAACTTGATCGCAACTTCTGTACCGTCCTCCTGTGTGGCCAAGTAAATATCAGACTCCTTGCCGACACCAATCTGACGACCCAGTCCAGTAATGTGGCCGCGCTGTAGGAACACGCGTAGTGCCAAGAAGTCGTATCCACTATACGTAAGACGGTATCCATCGTAGGCGTTGCCGTCGTGTGCGATAAGCTTATTGCGTAGCAAGTGCGAGAGGATTTTCTGCACGCCGCCATGACGCAGCTTGGCGATGCTACTGATAAGCTCCACAGGCACCACCTCATGATTCTTCATGCCCATTTCAATGGCCGTCAGCACCCGGAAATGCTCCTTCGTCAGGTAGCGCATGGCAGTCACGTCAAGCTTCATGGTGGCCGCGTCAAGTTGCCGTTTTTGCCGACAATTACTGGTTGGTCATAAACCGTAGCCCATAACGAGACCTACAATAGGTACTATACCCATTTGGCTCAAAGACCTATATTTTGGCATGTTTTGAAAAAGAAGTGCAACAAATGGCGCCGGTCAGATTTGCGCTGAAAAAGCGGCGACGGCTAGACGAAAGCGATGCAAGCAAAAAATCAGTGTCCAATGTATTTAGCAGCGCCGTAAAACCGCAACAAGGGCAAAGTCACACATGTCGAGCAGAGCGTCGAATGAAGCTGCTCGAAGATGCTCAAGCGAAAGTGGAGCGACTGAAGGACGAGGGCAATACACTTGCTGAGGCTGGAAGATATCGAGCTGCAATGGGCAGGTGGCAAGAGGCTTTGAATATAGATCCAGAAAATGCAGCACTGTACGAACTACTGGCCCAAGCTTCCATGGCGGTATACGAGGACTTCCAGGCCGTTCAGTTTGCAAGCAAAGCGACCGAGCTAGCGCCAACGTGGAGTGACGGATTTCTCACTCTCGCTCGTTGTCAGCTTAATTTCGGTGAGTTGACGCTAGCTCATGGAGCTCTAAGACAGGTCAGTGCTGGAAATGCTAACTGCTACCAAATGTCGTCGCTTACCTTGCTCTTGTGTTGCCAGGCTGTCGAGCTCAATGGTGGAGTTGAAACGGAGGAAATGGCATCTGATCGCCAGGATATAGAGAAACTGCTAGTAATGCAGAATCAGGTACTGCACAAACGTGACGAGGAGGCGGAGCAAGAAGTGGATGCAGATAAGCTGCAAGTAATCTCATGCTTCAAGCATTTGACTCTACGAGGCAAAAGTGTCAACGGCAGCAGGTAACAGCGCTGTAACAACGGAAACAAGTATGAAGCTATCATAAACATGTGTATTAACTGGTAGCGGGGATCTATATACTATAGCAACTAGCTTACAAATACTGCCGAGGTTGTGACCGAGCCTTCCGCCACAAACTGATACGACCGTTCTTTCCCTCCATCGCCGCATTGTCTTCTACACTTGAGGAACGCCTCAGCATATACATAGCAAATATACATTCTCGTGTAAGCTTTGAAAGCGCCGGCGCAATCCCTTCAATCGAAGCGAAAGAGATACGCGGGGCTTGATAGGCTTCGCTGTCTGCCATTTCCTTGCAGAGATTCTTCAAAAGATTTCTGCAGTCCAGAAATTGACAGTTTGGGCGTTGCTCAGTCGCCGCTTACGAGCAAAGCTTCTTGCCTTCAATTGTGTACGACGGACGCTCGCCACGAGCAGTGTCGTAGGATGACGCGTAGTCATCTTCTTGGTCAGTGATAAAGTGCATGTAAGTTCGCTTGCGAGAGCGGCCGTGCTCGACCTCAGACGGAATAGCTGACGATGCCGCGTAACAGTCGTAGGGCTCGTACTCGACCTTGTTGACTTCCACATGCGGTTCGTGTCTCGTGTCAAGCAACGAATCAATCTTTTGACTCATGAGAAAGCATAGCGTCGTAGCAGCAGCGGCAATGTATTCTTGATCCACAGGATCGCAGTTGCCGTGATCCAGACGCCGCACATTCTTTCGAGGAGTCTTGCGTGGGCTCTGATCACTGCATCCTTGCTCCGGTGTGGATGGAGCTGTACTGTGGTCATCGATGACCTCTGCTGCCGTAGATCGACTCGACTGCTCAGCAGCCAAAGTAGCCATGTCGACGGTCTTGCCACTTTGCTTCTTTTCAGCTTTCAGCTTGGCCACCTTAAGCAGATACTTCTGGGCGTGTGTACGCACTTGAGTCACTGACCGTGTTCGTACCACCTGCTGCACGCGTTTCCACTTGTGTCCGTGGATGCGAAATCCCTCAAGGAAACGTTCGTGCTCATCTGCCGTCCAGCGTCCACCGCGAATCGACAGAGTACCGTTATTGTTCCGAGTACCATCCATATCTTGGTCTATCTTGTCTTCTTCGGCAGCTGCCATGGTAACGCGGTGCGAGTCCGGAGACGAGAGCTGAGGTGGAGACAAGTCCACGCTGCGTCGATGATGCTGAAGGCGTGTAGAGGTAAAACGCCGGTTTTCCTCATAATTCTGCCGAGCTATGGGCATCTCCGGCTTGTTAAGTAGCGACTTCCCGAAGCTGTGAAGAGACGGAAGATTAAAGGTAGACATGTTGCTGCGGGGGGCGCTAGAGTTGTTGCGATTCAGGATGTTGGCGAGGCCGAAACCGGAGGAGCTAACCCACGGATCAGAATCCTGTTTAATTGACACAACGACGGCACAGTAAGCAGTGGCGAAGGCAAGTCTAATGGGCGTCTTGGTGGTGAGCGCGTACCTTTTTAAGTGACGCTACTTCTCGCCGGTGATCGTAGCTATCGTTGGTGTAGCCTTCTCGTTTGACACGATCCATTATGATGCCGGGAAATGTGTGTGAGGCCGAGGGGGTAGATAAAAATACCACAAGTGTGTTGATAACGGTGAGTGAAAAGCCGTATGAAACGTCAAAGGACGGTGGGTTGCTGCTGCTGCTGCTGTAATACGAAATAAAGTAGGAGTGAGACTGCGAATTTTTGAACAGAAACTGAGAAAGTGCCGCGCGAGCGAGCATCGGGATGTAGAAATCACTCCTTCCCTTCCCTCCGTTTCGCAGACCCAAACGCACAGCTGTTGCAACTACACACGGCGCAGAGGGATGGGAAAAGCGTCGTGTATGTGCCATACAGCGCCATGAATGCAGACGGGAGCTTACCTTGGTATCGCGGTCTGAGTTAGCCCGAAACCTCGTTCTCGCCGGCCTGTCGTTCTGTTCCGCTCTCTCGATGCTTTTTTTAGCTTTGTGTGGTCTGAGCGGCGACAAGATCGGCCTCGAGTGCTTGGCTCATTTTGGCTAGCGTTCGTTCGCGCGCTGGCCTCCATAGTGAGCTTAAGTTTCTTTTGAAATGATTCATTTTTCTTGCGATTAGGGCAGAAAATGAAGGGCAGAGCCAGGGCTGCACAGGTGTTGGCAACATCACTGGACGGCATGTCGCTGCATCGTGAAAGAAGATCGAGAGCACATAGATTATCGATTTTACAGTATTGAAAGCTTCACGGGTCAGGGGAAGCGATCTCGAAGACTCAATAAAGACCCAAAGTAATTGGTGATGGTCCTCGTCGAATTTTTCCACTTTTCCTCCTAAATTGAGTGTCGGTACCACACGGTCAAGTCGTTGACGTCGTGTCGAGAAAAGATCTGCTCGTCGGTGGTCGGACGATGTTCGAGCAGAGATCCGCTAAGTCGCGCAAAGAAGCCGGCGCGCCGGGAAGTTCATTCTCTGTAAACTCTGGCAGGTGCGTGGCGGGGTGTAAATAGGGCTCTCTCGCATAAAGGCGAAGCGAGCGCTGCGAGCGGAGCTCGGGAGCCAGCACCGGAGACTGCACCTGATTAGCAACATAGAGAAAGGCTGCGTGATGGGCTAGCGGAAGATTGACTGTGGATGGTGCTGATTGGCTATCTCGAAAAGACGTATGGAAAGCAAAAGTATCTTGCTAAAAGTCCAGTTCACGGGGCCAGTTCACAAATGGCAGCAGCGATTTGCTGCGAATGCTATATTTCCACCCGATTCGCGAAATTCGCAAGATAACTTGCAGCCACAGATTCAATTATCCCAAAATCTTGCACAGATGGTATCATGAATTACCGTCAAGCCACGCCTTTAGCGCGTTTTACATCGCTTTTTGTTGATCAACATGTGATTGTCGCTTCGATGACTGTCTCTTCTCCAGCTCGTCGATCGCTACAAGCAGCATAGCATTGTACAAATTGCAATGCATACGTCAAGTTCTACTCTGGCCAATAGAATGCGAGCACGAGCGTATCCGATCTAATTCTGGAGCGCTGTATATTAGCTATATTGTTAGCGTGCCCTCTTCGGCGTCGCAAAATGCACGATATCCCCCTTCTCTCCCCGTCATGGCAGACAAGTCAGGGCTAAACGCGTTCGAGCGCGAGACACGCTCTTACAAGGCCGCCCATGCTGACGGCTTTCGCTCGGTGCGACAATTCCCGTCGCTGACCACCGCTGATGCCAGACAGATCGGCGACAGCAATATCATTTTGATGCAGGAAGCACAGCCTGCTGCCGCATTCTCGCAGGCAAAAGTCATACGATTCAAGCTTGACGATATCGCGAGCCGCTTCCCGCCGAGCTTGGTCTGTTTTTCTTGAAGTTTAAGGATTCGCGTCGACCTGACGATCGCACGATTGACTGACGTGTGTTTTGCTCACCGCTTCTGCGTGTAGCTGGGCGACAAGACGCAGCTGCTACCACTGACGGCGTTCCGGTCTGCCGTCCTATGCAAGCATGCTAAGGCTCGCCAGGAGCGGCGAGCGGTTTCTTCCTCGAATGCCAGTCTGACTGCACTGCCATCTCGATGTGGAGCTCAGATCATAGTGCGCCTAGAATTTTTTTTCTTGTTTTTTCAAGGCCTTGCTTACAGTGATCCTTTCCGTGCACCTCAGCAGCCAGGCGTATTCAAGCCAACGAGCGTTATAGAGGCCAAGAGCGCTATCCAGCGGAAGGTCACGTACGATGAACAACCATTTCAAGACAAGCCGCGCTCCGTGCGATCGGTACGACAAGACCATCATCACAAGATAGTTCGTTTGGTGACTAACTTGCTTGTTGCGCGCTACCGGTCAATAGCAGACCACACCGCTATGGTCCATTAACAACCCCACGCACGCTCGAAACGACATTCGCAGGAAGCCACTATGCAATGTACCGGTCGAGGGCCCCATCAAGGCCAACCGCAAGTACACACAGGAGTTCATACGCCTCAGCATGGAAGCCTATCACGTCAGTCGGGGCAAGGACGAATGAGACTTGCATAATTCATATTCTCCGTATATCAATTATCGGGTGTAGTGTCTTATCGGTCCGCCCTTCTGTTTTCGAGCCAGCCAAAGGCATGCCACCAAGTCAGTGAGTAACGTCTGTAGGATACATAAGTGCTGCGTTAGATCAGAAAAGTGCCGTCCCTCGACTCATCCACAACACGAACCGGACCTGCTCAGCCTTCTCGATGCGGCGCAATAATTTGCTCTAAATACCGTGTCTTTAGCCACCACGTCGGTAAACTTGCCGGATCGCTCGATCGTTTCCCAAAAATTCGAGCCAAAAAAGTAAAAATCTATTGAGAAAAATTCGAAGCCAAAGTCAGACGATCACAACAAGCACGCGATGTGTTCTGCAGTCGCTGCTTTACAGGATCAGATCGCGCTTCTGTATCTTGTCTGACAGCGATGATGATCGCGTGAAAGTATTCTCTGTTGTAAAACTTTCTCGCCGCGTCGAGTGACGCTCGCTTAGCAACTTTCTAAGAAAGCCAACAGGATCAAACGCAGGGTGCCTTTTCGTGTCAGATACTATCTTTACTTCAACTTCAGCAAGTAGACGTACGGTGCTCACGAAGTCACTCTCATTCCAAATAAATATCTTGATGCTGTCAACAGCGACAAGGCCGCTTTGTCTCCAGATCCGAACAAACATCGAGGGCGTCCACGGTTTCTCCGCCAGCATAACGAACAAATCGACCTGTTCATCGAAGACGTAGAAACCAAACTGAGCTGTATGAACCGAACCTCGCTTATACCTGCAGGGGTAGCGTGCACAAACTTCAATGAAACCCTTCGCTCGCGCACGCAGTGACCATCAAGGATGTGCAATTGCAGCTAGCGACATTCCATATCGATGGCAGCAATACGGTAAACATATCAACAAATTGGTTCTGCGGAAAATGTTCATACTGGCCGATTAGCGCGACGTCGGCGACAGCTTTTACGAGCTGGCCAGCTTTTAATGTCGAAGGGAGCTTCGCAATCATTTGCCACCGCTTGCAGTACCGCCTGATAGACAGTGGAATGTATGCCAAATTTGGCAACAAAGAGTTATTGCGTAGACATCTGCAGCTTTCCAGCACGAGCTGTCGGCTCAAAACTCATTTTTTTGCAATCAAACAATCTCAAGCCCGATATCACGCTCCTCATCACACTTGGCTGCAACCTCGCGAGCGAGTTGCACTTGAATGACTAGTGCCTCATTGTTTTTGAAATAACAAATCTGAATATAAGGAGCGTACGACGTGCATATATTCGATTTGGAGGTGATAAGCAAACAGGACGCACCTGATAAAGTGCATTAAGCTGCAGCACTAAGCGCATCATCAAGTAGGTCAAACACTCGGGGAATCAACGCAAGCGTAATGGCAATTGCCGTCGCTCACAACTTGCCGGATATGCCCTCCGTCGGAGGCGGAGCAGCTCTACTGATAATGAGCTTAAAAACGCTCCAGTAAGCTTAGCTACCGTCAGATTTCTATGCTTCCAGCAATTCACGAATTAGCCAAGGTAGTCCTGCTGTCATGCAACCGCGCTTTAGCACGTTTATTGGTCAAACTCTTGGTGTCAAGAGTTTGTTCATCATAGGTGACCTAGCTCTTTCTACTGATGCGTCCTTCTCCGGTCGTTCAACATGTAGCTCACTCATCTCTCGATTACCATTTTCTATATGGTCAACTTTTACCATCCAAAGTTGCCGCTTCAAACTTTCTGAAGTACTCAAACCGGTTTAAGACCCATTTCCCGCCGCATCAAAATGCAATATGAGGGCCATGATTGGAATCTCCGGGACATATCGCTGTCGTTGAAGTCAGTGATGCGCGCCAGGCTTTGATGTCGCTCAGTTTATGATCATGTGTCGAAAGAGTTACTGCTGTGAGTGTGTCCCTTAGTCTACAGCAAGGGGAGCGCCGTAAAGAGTAGCAGAAGAAGAATTGCCCGGACTGGGTACGCCGATCCTCGCTACCTGAGCGTCGTAACGAGCGCAAGTGACGCCGAAGGAGGAGTACTGTCACATGTCTGGCTTCAAGCGATTTACTGTTTGGAATGAGGGCTTAACAAAACAGCACTCTCCGTACGAGACGATTCGTATAGAGATGCCATCGTTCAAGACTGCGAGCAATACGAAGGACTGCAGTACTTCTGTGACGTTCCTGCTAAACTTCAGCGCGGAGCGATTATTTTTCAAGTAGAAGTTCTTCTGGAAGCGCATGGCTCGTGTGGTGGTCGATGCAATCGCAAAGCGTATTGTTCCGTTTGTGAGCAGGGAAATGTGTGTGGCATACGGGGACTATAGCGAGTGCGATGGCACCACAGGACACGCGCACCCGTCCAGTGAAAGGGTCGAAATAGGCGTTGCAAAAGTGCGCAACATTGGTTTATGCATTTACGGAATCGCGTGGACTTTGCATGTAGATGCTACATAAAAAACGAAGCCTTGAATCCTGTAAGTTGTGAATATCGGTGCTGGATACAGTATGTCATTTCTTTGTTGCCCCAAACCACTGTAGCTACCAGACGGCGAGCAGTAGTACTGAAGTTGAAGCAGCAAGGTATGTCGAAAATACATGATCGTATACGTGGAAAAAGTGGGTCGCTGGCATGACGAACAGTACGAGCGATCTAGCTAAGTTCAAACAGAGAAATTTGCACAACGTACACCTACGCACGTGCCATACTTAATGGGATATGAGATATATCAGCTTTTGGGTATCATCTGCCATTCCACGGACTAAACGAGTCAATTACTTTCGATGTTGATTCTGAGAAGCTGGTCCAATGGGTGCAAAGCTACCATGTCGCTCCTGAATGAGCCACACGTCGTCTACTACTTGACTATAAAGACCACGAGCCACTGGGTTCTCAGGATCGGCTTCTACTTGCTGCCAGTGCAAATGTGTGGCATTCATGACTGCCATGCGTGAATAGCCAAAGATGGAGTTGCGGAAGGCATCCCAGACCTCAGCTGGTCTTTCAAAGGCCTTGCGCATAGTTGACGTCATGTACTGACCTGATGCGCCTGTCAGGATGTGCGTGGTAGCGCGCATGTTAAGGGTACGCTTCCATGTCTGAGACCTGTACACATCGAACGCTCGCTCGTAGTTGTGCTGGTGGCCACACAGGTACAGGTCAACACCGTGCATGAACAGCTTGTCCTCAAGCTTGTCCCTCAACATTGCAGCATTATCGCCGCAGTTGGTGTCGTCAGAGGTGCAGTACATGGGGCGGTGTCCTATTACTATGAGCCAAGGAGTTTGCTCTCGGTTTGCATTTGCCTTGGCTAGATCCTGCTCCAACCACGCTTCCTGCCGTGCAATTATGTCTCCGTCCACATCTAGGGTTTTCTTGAAGTAAACCTCGGTAGAGATAATCGCGAAATGCACTAGCCCAACATCAAATGAATAGAACCAGTTGTTTGGCACCTCTTCAGGCTTCATATCCTTCGAGTGTCCGCCAGTGTGGACGACCTGTACACCTTCATTTTCGTTGCTTGGCATGAGTCGGAAGCGCTGCGAGTAGTGGCTGAACGTATTGTGTGTCTCGTGATTGCCAGGGCACACCATGAAGGGAACGCTTGCAGCAATCGGCTCAATTTCCTGCATGAAAATATCTCCAACGTGGCCGTCAATCATATCTAGGTCATACGCATAGTCCCCAACGGACACGACGCCATCCACGACTCCTTGTGCCACCTCAGACTGCATCATTGGTAATGTGGCCGCATTTTGGTAGCCAATATCTCCCGTGACCAGGAATCGCGTAGGTTTGGGTTTCTCTCCTGAGAACAATGGGGCAGGCGCAGTCTTGGTAGCGTATGGAATAGACCACGACCCATAGTGTGCATTGCCGACAACGTAGGTATACCGAGTATCCGGCTTCAACCCCTCGAGCCGGACGACATGCAGCCAGCGTTTGGACTGCTTCTCACCATTATCTTCAAACAGCGTCGAGCTAGCCCAAGCTGCCACAGGGGTAGCGTTCGGTCCCTCCATCTCAATATGAGCATGGTACCCTTCCACCACCTGCAACTGAGCATTTCCTTCCCCGCAAAATTCCTTGGTCATCCACTGCACAGCCAAGCTGCCTGGCCTCAGTCCATAAGCCGTGTGCACATGCTTTGGGCGGCAGCGCTCTACCTTGTCGCCTCTGAACGGAGTATTAACACCTAGTCGATGCACTGATGACCAACCGTGGAACATCGAGCCTACAGTAAATTCGTACGCCGCGTTTTGTTCTCCTTCTTGCAAGTTAATGAACGCTGTGTGTGTAGTGAATGTGGCTCCATCCGCAGTGTATGTGATGGCTTCTTTGCTCGAAAAGGGGACTTCAGAGTCTCCAATGACGAGCATTGTGTCATTGTCGCCCAGTCGGCGGTAGCGCACTTCCATTTTGGCGGCAACGTCGTGACACGAGCGCCATGGATCGGCGAGCGCGAGGCTGGTGTCGTGCGCTTTCTGTAGCTTCACCTTGCGGATGTGCGTACGCCGTGTAGCCCACTCAACGACAACGCGTGATCCCACGACAGACGACCGGATGTCGTATGGCACGCAATTCTCTACCTCGCGCTTCTCGAAGTCGGCGGAATCTTCAGGTTCTTGTTGGCGTGCGATGATGGCAGTACGTGGTGGGACGGCATAAGACACGTCATTGGTCACAACGGTAAGAAGCAGCACCTGAAGAATCGAACCGACGTGCCTCATGTTTTTGAAGTTTGAGACTGCTGTCGTACGCATCTCGAAACGTTTCAAAGATCGAAGAATGCTGAAGTATCTATGGAGACGAATCTTGGGAAACATTACGTTGATCTTTCAAGTAATCACTACCAGAAATATCATAATTTAGTACTTTTACTTTAGCATTCTACCCAATCATCGTCAAGCAAAAGACGCTGGAAACGCATCCGACTCCAATCAATTGCACGGAGATCTCCTAAGTGACTATGACGGACGTGACAGCCGACGCCCCCGTTGCGAAGCAGCCTACGTGGTTTCCTCCACGCCCCATCGAGGGACTGACAGAGTACTGGGATACGCACTATCCGCTGCGTCTATACAACAGCATGACGCGTACTAAGAACGCCTTCGTACCAATGAAAGGCAAGCGCGTTCTCTGGTACATGTGCGGCCCCACAGTGTATGACCAGACGCACTTAGGCCATGGACGTACATACACGTGCTTTGACTATGTGCGTCGCATCCTAGAAGACTACTTTGGCTTAGAAGTAGAGCTCGTCATGAACATCACAGACATCGACGACAAGATCATCTTGCGTGCCGCGGAGACTGGCTGGCTGGAGGCCAACGTCGGCAAGGAGTTGCCCAAGGACAATGCTGAAAAAGCCAAACTTGTCATGGACTGGGCTTCTCAACAGCCAGCCGAGGATAATATGCGTCGTACCCGTGAATTATCCAAGTTCTGGGAAAAGTCGTTTCTAGACGACATGGTGTCGCTCAATATCAAGACCCCCACTGTCATCACTCGTGTGAGTGAGTATGTGCCTGAGGTGGTGGAGTTCGTAGAGGGAATTATTAAAAATGGGTTTGCCTATGAGAGCAATGGGTCTGTGTACTTCGACACGGTGGCCTTTGGACGCTCGAAGGGCAAAGCATACGGCAAATTGTTGCCGGAGAATGTCGGACAGTCAGAGCTACTTGCAGAAGGTGAAGGCGCGTTGTCTGCGGGACAGAATGACAAACGCAATGCTAGCGACTTTGCTCTCTGGAAGAAGTCTAAGAGTGGCGAGCCGTTCTGGTCCTCGCCTTGGGGTGAGGGACGACCAGGATGGCACATCGAGTGCTCTGCTATGGCAAGTGATGCACTCAAGCACCTTGCTGAAGGAAAGATCGATGTTCACTCTGGTGGCATTGACCTGCGTTTTCCACACCACGACAACGAAATTGCACAGTCCGAAGCGTACTTCGACTTTTCGCAATGGGTCAATTACTTTGTGCACACAGGCCACCTGAACATCGAGGGCTTGAAGATGTCGAAAAGTCTCAAGAATTTTGTGAAGATTCAGGAAGCGCTGCTGGACAATTCACCACGCCAACTGCGCTTCCTGTTCTTACTTCACAAGTATAACGTGCCCATGGACTACAACGACAACTCGATGGACGAAGCTGTGGGGGTCGACCGTTTCTTCACAGAGTTCTTTGCTAATGTTAAAGCGCGTCTTCGCGAACTTGGCGTGGAAAAGACACAGAAGTGGACGCCGGTGGAGAAAGCGCTGCATGGTGCTCTGCTTGACTGCAAGGAAAAGGTGTTTCGCGCACTATGCGACGACATCAATACTCCGTTGGCGCTGCTGCACCTACAGCAACTGGCAAAAGAGGTCAATCGCTACATGGCGGGGGACATTGAGAAGCAGGTTTCCATGTTGATTCGTGCGAGTGCGGAGTACATCACGCGCATCTTGTCGGTGTTTGGCCTTGTCACATCGGCTAAAGACATTGGTTTCCCGCTCGTCTCTGATGCCACTAGTGGTGCCGATCAAGAGACTGTACTCACCCCTGTGTTGGACATTTTTGCGCAGTTCCGTGACGAAATTCGAGAGGTCGCACGCTCTGTAGCTGCAGAAGGCGGCGACGCTAAAGCCTTGGCTAGCGCGGTGCTAAATTTGTGCGACGTGGTGCGTGATGAGAAGCTGCCGTATGCTGGTGTGCGTCTGGAGGATCGCTCTGTTGGCGCTGCCGTGTGGAAATTGGCCAACAAGGACGAGCTGCTTGAGGAGATCGAGAAAAAAAAGCAAGAGAAGATCAAGAAAGAGGAACAGAAGCGCTTGCACTTGGAAGAAGTAGCGCGCAAGAAGGCAGAGCTTGCAGAAAAGGCCAAAGTTTCTCCGAGCGAGATGTTTCTGGACATGAAGGAAAAGTACTCGAAGTTTGATGACAACGTAAGTGATCACTGGATTTGGGCTGACTATAAATGTGCTAACATGCCGTACATGCAATATTTTAGGGTCTGCCGACGCATGATGCCGCTGGCGAGCCATTGAGCAAGGGTCAGACAAAGAAGCTGGCCAAGGAGCAAGCTAAGCAAAAGGCACTGTACGAGAAGCACAGCAGCAACTAGGTCTAGGAAGAAGAGAATGGCGCACATGTTCGATCTGTACACGGCTTTTTACTCACCGTCGGAACTGCCAACAGTGGATATCTAAACAATTACTAGCGTATCGATCTCAAAGCACCCAGACAATTGTCATTGCTCTAGGCCTGCCTATTACGTTGACCGCCATGCGATTCCGACGACTTTCACTTGGGAAACACCCGAACAAGAGCATATTTTGAGGTATCATTGGTAGAAAGTTTCGACACAAGTGCTTTATCATTGGTCAAACATCGGTTAATCGCAATAAAGTAGCAAGCAGGTATGTGGCGCGTAAGACTATCTACATGTGTTCATTGCGACACGATTGCTGCCTCGTATCTGCACGTACCTAACCATGGCTTCCTCCCTTGTCTCCAGCGTCATACGGCCCTGTACTTAGGTATCGCAAAATGAGCACCCAAAAGTCTTCGAAGCGGGCCAATTTCGAGCTAGCGCGAGGCGTCAACGCCATCTCCGCGAACAGTTTGGCTAAGACCAACGGTCGTGTCTTCGCTCACAGCTCAGCTAACAGTAAGGTGAAGGCTCCGAAAACTTCGGCGCACTCGACCAAGAAATGGTACCCGGCTGACTTTATCCCCAAGCCGCTGCCGTCAGCTAAGACTAAACGCAACAGCAACAAGACCACCAAGCTTCGCAAGTCTATAACACCCGGCACGATCCTCATCTTGCTATCTGGACGCTTCCGCGGCAAGCGCGTGATTTATCTCAAACAGCTGCCGTCCGGTACGCTGCTGGTTACAGGCCCGTACAAGATCAACGGCGTGCCGCTGCGTCGTGTGAACCAGGCTTTTGTTATCGCTACGTCCACGCGGATAGACCTTTCGGATGTGAAGCTACCGACAATTGACGACATCTCTTTCACGAAAGACAAGCTGGTCAGGAAGAATGGCAAGGAGGGACGCTTTTTTGCGGCGCAACAAATGCCGGTACGTTGACGATTGAGCATGTGTCTTGTTATCCTAATATGCGGCTGTGGAGTTTGCAAATGCGCTTGGGATCGGTATGAAGTTTCCTCATGCGTTGAACTGATGGTGAGCATTTTGTTACGTAGACACCGCCTGTGATTGCGGAGCAGCGCAAGAAAGATCAGAAGACGGTGGACGCCATGCTGATGCAAAAATTGGTGAACGAGTCCTACCTGTGCGCTTATCTAAGCGCTAAGTTCACACTGACAAAGAACGACCGAGTCCACGATATGCGCTTTTGACCATGCTTGCGAGTCGTAGACTGGTGCAGCTTGATAGACTTATGCCGTGGATAGCTTACAGGTGTTAGATTAAGCGATGAGTGTGTGACGTTTTCATGCAGTAAACGCTCCATCTAACGCCTCATAATTGTTCTATCAATGACCTCGGAGATCATGCGCAAGCCCGTTCAACTCGTCTTTTAGACCGCAAATACTGCAATAAGCAAACAAAATGTTAGGCCACATATTCTGTGAATACACGCATACTGATACCTCACTAGGATGCAGCAAGCTATACATGACATGCGTACCTTTCTCCTGTCACGAAGTGCCTGGCGTACCCACTCGAGCTCGAGCAGGACTTCAGCTCGCGAGTGCGTTGCAAGAATCTCTTGGACACGATCTAGTCTGGAGCTCCCATCATTGCTACGCTGCAGTGGCTTGTCCGTCGTTTCCGCTTGGCACTCATCACTTTCTTCTTGAAGAGTCGTGCCGTGTGTTTCCACAGCTGACACGCACGTATCACGCGTGCTGGGGCGTGCATTGGCCCCCTGCGATTCAAGTGAGTGCGTGGTAGACACTTGGTCGATGTCGCACTTGTCAAATGGCGAGCGTTCTTCAAACTCACTGTTGAGTGAAGCCGCTTTGACCGGTGACGATGGCTCACTTGGCTCTTGCTCACTATCTAGAGCGAGTTCAGCATCTTGCTCGTCTACACTTGCAGCATCGTCGTCTTCTACTTTCAGATTGGCCGGAAAACTCACTGAGACACCAAAGAATGAGTCCTCCATGCGGGGCAGTCGCAACTTGCCATCGTTGCCCCAGTCCAGCGAGAAGGACGAAATCGCTGCCGCCTGAGGTTCAAGCAGCGTCCACTCACCACCTAATTCGCGTCGAATATCGTCGAATAGTAGCTCCACGTCGCGGCGCACTTGATGTACAACGCGGTGACGCGTCCGCCAGCCGCGGAAGATGCGCTGCGATCGCAAAACGGGCAAGAAATAGCTGTCAAGACGGATAATTGATGCTGTTTTACGGGCGTGAAACGAATACAAATCGACAATTGCACCTGGATCCGTCTCACAGCCGCGTCACGCAGATGAAGATGATATTGCATGGAGGACAAAACGGTCTTGTCACGTGCGTCAGCGAAGGATTCGTTTGAGAATTTCGTCTGAGAGGTGCGAGGAAGATTCAATGTACCACTTTTTTCAGATCACATACGTAATGACCACGTTTCTTCAAATTGATCTTTTGCTTCATTTGACGCAACGTGGTCATTGACATCATAACCAATTTATCACGCCACTAACTCATGAAGTTTAACCTGCCTGGTCTCCCAATTCAGGGCAGTACCGGCTGGTCTGTGGTGATAGCACTGACCCTAGCATTCCAGGCGGTGTTGTATCGCAAGACGCTGCAGGATGCCGTACGCGACGGCCACAAGCGTTTCTTAATGTTCAAGACCATGCGCCGTCGCTTTGCTAACCAGCGCCTCAAGCGCCTCAACAGTCTGGGTACTGATCGCAAGTCTCAGTGGATGTGGAAGGAGGGGTTACAAGCCTCTTTGTCCATAGACAACAAAGAGAGTCCTGACGGCACCGATGGCCTAATGACGTCGCAGAAGAAAATCGTTCTTGTCATGGTAGGGCTACCTGCTCGTGGCAAGAGCTTTGTGGTACACAAGACACTGCGTTACATCTCGTGGTTGGGCTTCCCCACGCGTATGTTCAACGTGGGCAATTTGAGGCGCAAATTAGGCAAAGCGGGGGAGGACGCCAATTTTTTTAGCGCTAATAACTCGGACGCCACGCGAATGCGAGAGGAGATGGCTATGGAAGCGTTGGATGACCTGCTCGAGTGGATCGAGACGAAGGGACATGTTGCAGTCTTTGATGCGACCAACACGACCAAACTTCGCAGGTATGCAACAGACAGAAAATGTGGGGGATGTATCGAAGGAATTACAGTTGTGGTGGTGGCAAGTATTGCAGACAGCATATTCTTGAGAAGGTGAGCTCGCACCGCAATATCCGCGTCATGTTCGTAGAGAGTATTTGCGACAACAAGGAGCTGCTTGAGGCTAACTACCGTCGGTGCGTTGTAAATTTCATAGAATAATGCAGGTTTGGTCATCTTAGCTAACATTGTTCGTGTGTGCTTTACAGAAAGCTTGAGAATGCTGATTATAAGGGTAAGAACCCCGAGATGGCTCTTGCTGACTTCAGGCAGCGCGTACAAGAGTACGCAAAGGTATATGAGACCGTCGAGGATACAGAAGATGGCGGTAATGCGTGCTACGTCAAAGTATATAATGCTGGTGAAAAAATCCAGGCGAGGTACTGCCAAGGATTTCTGCAAAGCCACATCGTGTCACTCCTGCAAAACATTCACCTGAGCCCACGCCGAATTTGGCTAGTGCGTCCTGGACCAAGCATCACGAGCTGCAAAGGCATTCTCGGACTCGACACGGAGCTGGCACCGGAAGGACATCGAGTGGCGCGTGCCATTGCGCGCTTTGTAGAAAAGCTAGAGCTCGAGCGCCCGATAGAGGTATGGACAAGTCCCATGAAGCGGTCAATGGAAACCGCAAGCTACTTACCCACCCGCAACTTGAAGCGCTGCGTGACCACCACGCTGCTCAATGAGCTAGGAGGCGGCGACTTTGAAGGTCTCACCTACGAGGAGATCGAACAGTTCTACTTGAAACACTACACCGCGCGATTGCAGGACAAGCTACGCTACCGTTACCCTGGTGTGGGTGGCGAGAGCTACGTGGACGTGATCTCGCGCCTGCGCTCGCTGATTGTGGAGTTTGAACGCAAAAAGCGCGACGTGCTAGTGATCTGTAGTGTGTCCATAATCCGCTGTCTCGTGGGCTATTTTGACGGGTGCGAGGCCGCCAAAGTGCCGCACTTGGAGTCTTATGAAAACACGGTCATTGAATTAAAACCGCACCGAGATGGCTGCGACATCAAGCTTATTCCGCTCGAGTTTGAGGAGAACAGCCTAAAGGATGTGAACATTGCGAAATAAGACTCCGATTGCTTGAAGGACGAATCATGACCTACTCACGCGGTCAATGGAAACCGCAAGCTACTTACGAATCGCAACTCAAAGCGCTATGTGACTACTACGCTGCTCAACGAGCTAGGAGGCGGCTTGGTAATTTTTTGACATCCAACTCTTCGTATCGCTGTGTAGAGTACTGTGTCAGACTGGCAAACGGCTCATTAAGTGCATGATAACGCACGGCCGAAGTAAATACACACTTCAGTGGTGATTTGAGCATGCACCACTTAGCAGCAATGGTGATTTTTCGACCTGACACGTCTAAAACGTGATGTTAATATTGACATTTATTGCGAATGCTCTTAGTGTAGAAATGCTTGACAGTGTAGATAGCAGATCAAATAAGTCATGTCGCTAACATCTTGGTTGCACGATAAAGCTTGCCGTGCGGCGTGACAACCCAAACTGGTCCTATGGATGAACCAGTCCCAAGAACTCTCCCAATACCGCTGGATGCTGTTCTGCCTGAACACGATACTGAGTCGATGCAAAGGTTCGTCACTCTTCCTATCAAGGTGCTCAGGCGACAATTCCCGCGACTTCCAGAAGATAGAGCGCTGTCCATCGAAGTCAATAAATACAAAGCAGCAATCTCAAGCAGTTGGAAGAATCACGAGAGCACAGCAGATGGTACCAAAGCAAACGCAATGAACATCAACAGAAATTGTCGACAAAGTCTTGACGATCATACCAACGGCAAAACTCGACAAGCCAAAGAAGGACTGACGAGTCGAACACACCCCGAAAGTTGCGGCGAGAGCATAAATGACGAAGTTGATACGATGGTCTCCGGTAAGAAACGCTCGCGTAGCTTTGACAAGGATGACCTCGTGGAACAGCTCGTTGATGTCTGTGACCCATCGACTTCGCTGTTTCGGCTGCATCGTTATGTTCTCGATGAGCTAAAGATCGAGATGT